>OX453071.1:3308492-3485991 GCA_949699795.1 Spicauda simplicius | reverse complement strand
TAAATATATACACCATTGAGTATAAAATCAAAATATATGAAACAGAATTGAATATAAGCTTCATCCAAAAATTGTTTATATAATTTTGAAGGTGCATAAAGAGCTGTCCTTCAAAGGTGGCGATACTTTGGCCACTCCTCTGGTGTTGACAGTGTTATTGTTGTTTCTGACTCCTGATGAGCGACAGTGACTTCCCATTATGTAGCCTGTTTGGCTTACCATTAGGTTTAATTACTCAAAAGATATATTTATTTCCATTATTAAACCCATACATTAAGGCATGGAGGCGACATCGTATAATGATAAAGAAAGCGAGCTCAAAATTTCAGTACATTGAATTAAATTACTACCTAATAAGATAGTCTACAAGTTAGCAGATTGTAGCACAACAATTTTGCACTAAATAGGACGAATATACATTGTCTAGAGGAAAGAAAATAATGCTAAAGCACCAAAATAGCATTTGTGGGAAATGAGGTTTGAAGCTTTTTTTTTCACAACAAGATCCCATCAAAATTAAAGGGGACATGATTTTTTTCTTGTTTCATTCATTCATGTCAGTAGTTAAGTCAGTTTTGCCTAAAATATATATATAGATACGTTAATAATAAGTAATTATAGAGCAGTGATAGCCTAATGGTTGAAACTTGCCCTCTCGATCGGGAGGTCCGAGGTTCAAACCCAGGCACGCACCACTGATTCATGTGCGTATTATAAATTAATTATCACTGATTTTCGGTGAAGGAAAACATCGTGAGGAAACCTACACACCCGAGAGTTCTTTAAAAAAAAAAAGTTCTCGGAGGTGTGTGAAGTCCACCAATTCGCACTTGGCCAGCGCGGTGGACTATGGCCTAAAACTCTCTCATACTGAGAGAAAACTCGTGCCCAGCAGTGGAACAAAAATGGGTTGACGACGAAATTATGTTACAGAACTCGGCAGGAAGACCAATGCAATACCCGTGACTGATATCAAGGAGTTCCTGCGTTCTGACAGCATTCTGGATAAAAACGTTGCGCTCGTACAATTTCTGGTATGTATAAAACGGTTTCACGGTACACAAATTGGTTATTGTATTGTATTTATTTTTTATATTTTTATATTATCACATTATATTTCTAAACATTAAATTTCATACCCTATACGATATACTATGAGTGCGTTCCATTAGACGTTCACAAAGTTCACACTCACGACCGCAATTTTTCCCGTTCCACTAGCTTGTGAATTACTGACCTAATCCCTAGTGGAACGATCACTTCAACCCACCTTATTAGACGGGTCTTCATGAGTTTCGCGTGGGCGTAAATCATGACGTCATGAGTGACGTATTCGCCGCGCCCACAACGACCGCGATCGTCTTGTGGCACGACATTTCGGACGTTTTATGCTTTGTGAGCGTCTTCTGGAGCGAACTCTATAAGATATGGAAATCGGAAATCTCGACCAAAACCACTCTCCCTTCCAGCTCGCAGTCTTCTTGTCCTGGCTCGAGCTTTAGGCTCGCCATAAAAACTCGTTGAAGCTGGAAACTACACATTTGTAACTACACACTATTTAATTCAATTTGACAAAAATTTTGAATTCCTTCCCTTTCATTCTCATTGTGCAAGTTATTATTTATCTATAAGTAAAAGATAATTTTATCTATGAAGCTTCAAATGAATAAACACAACAATTACAAGAAATAACAAGTATGTTCATAATGAATAACCAATTACAATAATCTAATTTAACGATAATGTGACTCACATATGCAAGGTTATATTTAACGGCAGTGGAACTGATAACAGCTAAAAAGAACTGCCTCATTATGAGGGGTACTCACGCGTATATGCACATTGTTTATAGATGTATAACGTAACACGGAATTGTATGATCGAGATATGTACTTTTATTTTATAAATAATAATGATTAAATACTTATCCCCTGCTTGTCGTAAGAGGCGACTAAAAGGGGTCTACGGGGTTGCGGGCGGCTAGAGTGGGAGCTCGAACCGTTCGGTCAGGCGACCTCGGGAAGGACGGCGGTATGTGTGGTCGCATACTGTCGTAAAGACTAGACGTAGCGGTGGGCCGCCCATCTGGGAGAGCCCGATGGGGCAACGCGATCAGAGGATTCCGGTTATGTTCCTTTGGAGATCCCGGAGTCCTCTTTGTAGCGCCGGGGGTTTTAATTCGGTGAGAATCCCACATAACTCTGCGTCGCTCCCACAGCGTCGGGTTACTTTTGAAGGTTTCTCCCACAAACAAAAAGAAGGTTTTAAATTGTAATGAAATGAAATGAAATGAAATGAAATGTCTTTATTTCGTATAGGCCTGCGGGGGCACTTACAAATTGTCAGTTACATTTTTTTTTTTTCTTACACTACCACCGGATCGGAATATTGACCATTTAAAAATTATATACTTCATAAACATGTATGACGGTCCAAAATATTGTGACGTCATTCATTTTCATCGTGGTAGAAACAGTGTAGTTCGGCCGGGGAAGTACCACCGCCACACATAGCGTGAAGCACTTCTTGCGTTTCGATAGAAGGGTGTAGTGCCGGCACACTTTCACTTGAGGTGACCATCATAGTCCTCGGGAGTAGCGACGCATCTATGATTGACTTCAGATGGAACGCATGTTCTGTATGAAGTTGGTTACAGATGTAGGGCGGCAGTGACCACTTACCATCATGTGGACTGCAGGCTCGTTTGCTACTTCAGTCAAATAAAAAAAAAAAATGTGTGCGTACACTCGTAAGAAGTGAAACTTCTTTATGACGTTATTTTTCAAAAAATAATTTACTATATGCAACTTTACAGAAATTGGTTAAATAAAGTTAAATTAGATAAAGTTTAATGAAAGGCTTTTATTAAACTTTATCTAATAATCTAATCTATAATAATCTATCTAATATCACGCGTGGTAGGGATAAGAAAAAGATGGCGCGTAACGGAAAAAAAGATGGCGCGTAACGAAAAAATGTTACACTAAATTTTTTTCCAACTCCGATAAAGAAGTTTCACTTCAACAACCCCGATAAAGAAGTTTCACTTCAATAAAAAAATCATGTTTATGAAGTCGCGCGTGCGTGCGGTCAATGTCCCTCTGCTTGCGGCCCGCAGACTTTCCAAGAACTTCTTACGGCCCTGCGACCTTCCTAAAACCACTCCTTGCGGCCCTGCGACTTTGCTAGCATATCTTGCGTTTTTGCCACCCTTCGTGATACTTGATCCTCGCGCGTGTTCCTTCGAACATGAAATCAAAATTTATCGATTTAAATTACTGAGACAATATTTTAACGCTCTTTTGTCGCCCACAAATTTATCGTTAAATATTATCTGCCATTACCATATAGGATAAGTATGTAGATAGTGACCACTTACAATCACATGCACCGAATGTTCACTTACTCCTTTATTTTATAAATAGCTTTTGGTCAATTTATTATTGTCCCACTGCCGGGCACAGGACTCCGATTATAGACTTTTTTTAGAGATCGCTCAGGGATGTAGAGTTCCTCACGACGTTTCTCTTTTCTTAAAGCAGTGATAATGTATTTGTAATAGCTGACCCGGCGAATTCGTTCCGCCTTAAAGTCAAAAATCTTAAATAGTCAGTTTTCCTCCACTGTATTATGCATGTATTAAACATAAAAACCTTCCTCTTGAATCACTCTATCTATTAAAGAATATCTATCAAAATCCGTAACGTAGTTTGAAAGATCTAAGCATACATAGGACAGCGGGATATAAGCTTTTGGTCAACTTATTGAAGTGAAACTTCTTTATCGGGGTTGGAAAAAAATTTAGTGTAACATTTTTTCGTTACGCGCGATGGCGCGTAACGAACAAAAGTTACACTAATTTTTTTAAAGAAAGAAGAAAGTAAGAAAAAGATGTTTTTCTGTTACGCGCCATCTTTTTCTGTTACGCGCCATCTTTTTCTTATCCCTACCACGCGTGATATTAGATAGATTATTATAGATTAGATTATTAGATAAAGTTTAATAAAAAGCCTTTTATTAAACTTTATCTAATTTAACTTTATTTAACCAATTTCTGTAAAGTTGCATATAGTAAATTATTTTTTGAAAAATAGCGTCATAAAGAAGTTTCTCTTCTTACGTGTACGCTAGTACACGCACACATTTTTTTTATTGTCCCACTACTAGCCACGAGTCTCCAATTAGAGACTTTTTCAGAGAACTCTCAGGTAGAGTTCCTCACGACGTTTTGTCTTTTCTTAAAGCAGTGATCATTTATTTGTAATACGCACATCATTTAATAAAAATCAGTGATCCGTGCCTTAGTTTCGAACTTCGGAGAACCCGCGACCGAAAGAACGAGTTTCAACCATTACGCTATCACATTTAGTTTTCATATAAACTACACTTACAATATTCATTTCACTTGTTTTGAATATGATAGTAATTGCTATTCCATCTAACCACGATACAGTAACCACGATTGTTATTAAAATACCTCGAACCGGAACGGAAAGCTGTAATTACCGTGTTTTTGCGACAATCCAATTGTTATTAAATGCAGGTGAAGGTTACTAACGCTTTCTAAACTGTTTCTATAAATGTTTAAGTTTATTTTATTGTATTTTTTGATAATATTATGTATCGACACAGGAAAACTAACTTTTCGTATCTCGAAAATCTATAACTTTATCAAAGTAGGGTTGTCACCTTTTCAAAAAAGTATAATATTACAGTACTTATTATATGGCAGCCCTAATTATGAATCAAGATTAAGAGACAAGAAACGAGCAATTGTTTTAAAATAGTGTATGTAATTATATAACTGTGATATTTGTTGATATTTATTATTGTAAATATTTATCTTACACGAGTACAACTGATTGCTATTATAACGTTGAGCGATACAATGCAACTTTCAACGATAATACGCATCATAATATTATTCATGTAATGTTATAACATGTATGCAAAATTTCGCGGCCAAAGTGAAGGCAATATATCAGACTAGTTGAATCCCGCAGCTTCGCCCGCATTAACAAAAATCGATTGTCCCGTGTATTTTCCCACAGTAAAAAGTAGCCTATATGTTAATCCAGAGTGTCAGCTAACCCCCTACCAAATTTTATGAAAATCGCTCCAGCTGTTTCGACGTGAAGAAGTAACAAACATACTCAAACTGAATGATTCAACTTTTTTGAATTTCTTCATCACATTGGGACATTACTAGGTGGTAGAACCAGCGTAATTCGGGAAGTACCACCGCCACACTTATTTCTAGCGTGAAGCAGTTCTTGCGTTTCAATGGAAGGACGGCTCACTTTTATTTGAGGCGACCATTTTAGTCCTCGGGAGTAGCAAAGAATCTGAGATTGACTTCAGAGAGACTCCCTTTTCTATATGAATTTGCTAACAGATGTCTTTGGGCGGCAATAAAAACTTACCATCAGGTGGTCTACATGCTAGTTTCCAACTTCCATCTTATAAAAAAAACTTGGGACACTAATAACATTTTGGACACAATATACCTATAGACAGAATTATTAAAGAATAAAACTCTTATGGCGACATGAATAATCTTATGTCAAGTGTAGTACATACATTGCACCACGATTCTTGACAAGTGTTGTACATTACACCACGATTGTGACTTAGTAAATTGAATTGTATTTACATCTTCCATTTTGAAATGTTTATTTTCTATAACGGTCTACATCTAAAATTACATGAAGCTAGCCTAGCGTTTTGTTATTATATACTTGAACTGTATAAATTAACATTATGTTGATGTTCAAGAAATAAATAAATAAAATAGCGTGTTTCAGGATTCATGTGTCGCCATCTTTTGTCGAAGAGCGTTTACTCGCCACAGTTGCTCCCATATTATAGAATTTTTACGCACATTCATACTAATATAAATGTGAAAGTGTGTTGGTTTCTTGCTCTTTCACGACTCCACATAGCTATCATATGATATGGTTTATATGTTTGAAAATAGGAGGACGGAGAGTGGCATAGGCTACTTTTTACCGCGCTCTCTCATTTCCATGAGAATATCGGTGTTTTGTTACTTGCTAGATACTTCTTAGCTCCAGACGCTGGTAATAGTTGGCGTTAGTAAAATTCATTTGCAAGTTCTGAATCACACTATCAAATGCTACATGTTATTTATTTAAGTCAAAGGCAACTAGTAAATTCAACTAAAATTTGAATTCGTGCTAGATAAATTGTTGTTTTGGTTTTATATTAATATTGTAAAGGATTAAGAAATAATATGACATACACTTTATTTACTATATTTATGCACTAGTATGTTAATTCTCTTTGACCATGCGGGTGAAGCCGCGGGTAAGAGCTAGTCAAATAATAAAATATTGTTTCGTGTTCCAGCACATGGAAGGCGAGACATGGCCCGCGCAATTGGACTACACTATACGAATGAACCAGAAGTTTCAGACATATTTAACATTACCGGAGAGCGGGGAAATTGGTCCGCACGAGAATTTCGGTAACTTAACATATTATACAGAGTTGGATTTTATATGTATTACCCATTTTAGTAAGGTGGTAAAAATGGTAAATGTAAATTTAATACAAGAACTTAATAAAAAGCACTTGTTATCCTTCAACTTGTATGTATATAATAAAAATAAAAGTTCTGGATGTCAATACATTGTATATATTTTCAAAAAAATGTTTACAAAATAGAGATTAATTATAGAAAATTAAATTTTTTCAGTGTGTTTCACGTAGAATTAAACTTAACTCCCACTAATTCTAAGACACTTATATGAGGCGACCATCTTAGTCCTCGAGAGTATCAACGCACCTGTGATTGACTTCAGATAGAACCCATATTCTAGTTGATGTTGCTCACAGATGTCCATGGGCAGCGGTGACCACTTACTATCAGGTGTACTGCAAGCTCGTTTGCTTTTTCAATTAGATAAAAAAAACATGCGTGCGTACAAAGTACACATGTCAGAAGTGAAACTTCTTTGGCGAACTAATTTATAAATCTTGTTTATATTTATACAAATCTAAAACTTTAAATTTCCAAGATTAAGAGGAAGGGAAAAAGGCGTGACACGACGTTCGCTCTGTCTCACTTTTTCTCTCAATCTTTCTCACTCGCTTGCTCCCTACTCTCACTCCACGGCTAGTTGCTCATGCTACGTTCGCCCTGTCTTACTCTCTCTCAATCGGTCTCGATCACTCTCTCTCTCTTTTCCGACACTTCCGTTGCATACCGGCGTGACGTTTCATCTGTAAAAATTTTACCCTCATGCGCCTAAAGAAGTTTCACTTCAAAAATGGTTGCCTCCTACAACATCCACCGGAAAAGTGGTGATATTTGAGGTAGACAAGGGACATACATTATAATACTAAACGGGTACTTACGATATGCGGTTTACGAATTCTTATAGAATTCTTTTTGCCGATATTTCGACACAGTTGCATGGATCGTGGTCACGGCCAAACACCCGTTTGAGTTGAGTACCGCTAAGTATTATAATGTATCAATTCCGCGATAATACTAGTCTAAAATCATATAAGGGAGATAAAGATCAATCTAATTATAATAAGTAACGTACAATCAATTTGGGTAACATTGAACAGCGGTGTAACTTTGAACAAAGTTGTGAAAAAAATATATTAATTTATTACATGGAAACTTCTTGTTGTTTCAATATTGTACCTGCGTAAAATGGATTGCCAAAATGTTGTAATAGCAATGAAAGTAAAAAAAAGGTACCTGTTAATGTCATAATTTTAAAAAATACCGCCTTTTCCGTAGTGAAGTTGTTGCAAGTGTTTGATGCTCCGTTTTGAAATAGCAATTATAATATAAAACTTACCGTAAACAGGTATGTTTTGATGTTTAATCTTTAAAATGTATATTGTATATTATTATTTTGAAACTGTACTATCCGTATCCCATGTTGAATTTTGCGTAAAACTGTTAAACTTTTGACGATGTCGAAATTGGATGTAATACGGGTAACTTTGAACGGTTCAAAGTTACCTGTATCATAAAAAAATATTTTTTTCGGAGGCTCAGGGTCGCTCAGCGTGCTATGGAGAGGGTTATGCTCCGAATTTCGCTACGAGACATGATTCGCAAGGATGAAATCCTTAGACGAACGAAGCTTACCGACATAGCTCTCAAAATTAGCGGCTGAAGTGGCAATGGCGGCCCATTGCCACTTCACCACATCGCTCGTAGGACCGATAACCGATGGGGAAGAAAGGTCCTCGAGTGGCGACCATGTTTAGGCAAAAGGAGTACCGGTCGCCCCCCTACCAGATGGACCGGTGACCTGAAGAAGACAGCGGGAAACCGTTGGATTCAGAGGACACAGGACCGGTTGGAGTGGCGCCATTTAGGGGAGGCCTATGTTATGTCCATGTTCCGTCCATCCTTTTTTTTTTTTGTTTTCGAGGGGGAAACCTTCCAAAGGTACCCGATGTTCCGTCCATCCTATGGATGGATGGAATAAATAATAAAAAAAAAACTAGTATCTTATTTTACCACCAAATTGATCGACCTTGATTCATATGGCAAGACCAAGTTGTCTATTGTATTTATATATCAAAATAAATGTATTTTTTATAGATTTGGTTTTAATTAACAAAAATATGTTAATTAATTTTATTCAGACCTTAAAATATTCGATGAATGACGGATTTTATATCCTCAAAAAATTATATTCAAAGTTACCCAAAACTAAGGATAACTTTGAATTTGAGTTTTAGGGGTAATTGTGGATAGTTTAATTGTTTTCTCCGTAAATTTATTGTGTTAGATTAATAAACCAGCTAAAAAGGACACTATTCATTTAATAAAAACAAGGTGCAATAAATATAAAACAGATTATAATATCACAAATATTGTAAAAAATGTTCAAAGTTACCCAAATCGAGTTTAATTTATTTATTTGTAATTGAATCACATGATAGCCTAATGGTTAAAACTTGCCCTCTCGATCGGGAGGTCCGAGGTTCAAACCCAGCACGCACCACTGATTTATGTGCGTATTATACTTTAATTATCACTGCATTTCGGTGAAGGAAAACATCGTGAGGTAACCTACACACCCGAGAGTTCTTTAAAAAAAAAAAAAGTTCTCGGAGGTGTGTGAAGTCCACCAATTCACATTTGGCCAGCGCGGTGGACTATGGCCTAAGCTCTCTCATTCCGAGAGAAGACCCGTGCCCAGCAGTGGGATAGTAATGGGTTGACGACGAATCACATGATATTGTAACTCATTTTTTTTCAGGTACCGTATACAAAGAGTTTATGCGTCTGCAATGGGCGATCGATACTAGCTATATAAAGCTACTCACCGGAGCAGATATTAAACAGGTAAGCAACTCTATCCATTTTTCAAAATATGCTGATGCCAGACAAGAAAACCGGCAAAGATAACTATTCGTAAAATATAAACATATTTTATAATCCATCCATCCATCCATCCATCAGCCCTTTGATGTCCACTGCTGGACATAGGCCTCCCCTAAATGGCGCCACTCCAACCGGTCCTGTGCCCTCTGAATCCAACGGTTTCCCGCTGTCTTCTTCAGGTCATCGGTCCACCTGGTAGGGGGGCGACCTGTACTCCTTTTGCCTAAACGTGGTCGCCACTCGAGGACCTTTCTTCCCCATCGGTTATCGGTCCTTGGAGCGATATGGCCGGCCCACTGCCACTTCAGCTTGCTGATTTTGAGAGCTATGTCGGTAACCTTCGTTCGTCTACGGATTTCATCGTTGCGAATCATGTCTCGTAGCGAAATTCCGAGCATAGCCCTCTCCATAGCACGCTGAGCGACTCTGAGCCTTCGAATGAGGCCTTTAGTGAAGGACCACGTTTCGACGCCATAGGTCATCATACTATAATACAATATAGTATGTTTTATAATACAATATGGAAAATATTTTCTGCCTTTTCCATAGCAGAACCTTGAAATTGATTAATATGTAAAATTATGCTTAGAAAAACTTTGGTGTTTTTTGATATTTCATATTTTCATTAGCGTTAAAATTATGCTATATTATTTGTCATATGTTTTATGTCAATATTGCGTTTGTATTATAATTATTTTGCCTTATTCTTATACAATTGGTAATTGAATGATTGAAATAACGAACGAAACAAAAAAAAACATTTTTTTATAATCGTGATTTGAAAGTCGATGTAACGAAACTGCGTGACGAAAGAAGTTATCGACGTTACAAATAGATGGCGCTGTACCGCTTTTATAAATCTCGTTAACGATATTATTTCGTAGCTCGTATTAGAACTCAAGTTAGGTATACTCAAAATAAGATGTGTGAATATGTACTGTAGTGATTACGTAATTAATTTTCGAAAAGCGTTAATACCTTTACGCTCAGCTCAGGATATTATCATTTATGATTTTAAAGTTATACTTCACTTCTGTCGTGTGTGAGGGACTCACCTTTCCCCCATTTTTATTTATTAGCGCGTGTCCGTCCAAGAGTTTCCGTTCGTGAGGCTGCAAGAGAACTCAGCGGTGGAGCTGGTGTGCGCGGCGGTGGCGACGCTGTGCTGGCTGTCGCTGCTGCTGCCCTTCATGTCGCTGCTCACGCGGCTGGTGGAGGAGAAGATCTCCGGGATCCAGGTACGGTGCTTCAAGTATAGTTTACCTTTTCTTCATCGCACCACTCGCCGAAGGATGAATTTCCATCCACACCAACTGGACTCGTGGCGGTCCTCCACGGTTCGGTTTGCACGCTCGTTTTTGTCACGGACGTGCAAGTTGTGGAATGAGCTTCCTCCTGAAGTATTCCCGGAGCGCTATGACATGGGGTTCTTCAAGAAAGGTGCGAAAAGAGCTCTCCTTCAAAGCCGGCGATGCATTGGCGACTCCTCTGGTGTTGCGAATGTCCATAGGCGACGGTGACTACTTTCCATCAGGTAACCCGTCTGCCTTATCGTTAGGTTAAAGTATAAAAAAAAATCCTAGCGAAATTAAGCCGCTCAGGACACTGGGTTGTAGTGTAGAGCTAAGCCGTATATTTATAAGTTAGTGTTAGATTAGTATTAAGGCAATATCAATAAAGACATCATTCAATCAACACGCCTTTCAATATATCCGAGCCTGCGACAACACTACAGGGTAAATAACGGTGTAGAAATAAAGTAGAGTAGAATAGAAGGTGAAAAATCGGCATTTTATAGTTATAAGGTATATATTGATTATCACTATATAGTATAAAACAGAGTCGCTTCCCGCTGTCTGTCCCTATGTAAGCTTAGATCCTTAAAACTACGCTACGGATTTTAATGTAGTTTTTTATTACATAGAGTGATTGATGAGGAAGGTTTGTATGTATAGTACATGTATAATATAGTGAAAAACACTTGTAATTTTTGATTTTTGACTTTCAGACAACGAAGTTTTTCGGGTCAGCTAGTTCACTATAAAAAGCTGTTCTTTTCTCATATCTTACTGCTTAAAATCTCTTAAAAAAATAGTTTGTAAAAAAAGTTTTTTTTTATCAATTCAAATACGTATCAAAATATCAAGCTCGAAACTAAGACTAGCAGGATAAATACGAGTATAATCTCCAAACACTATCAACCAACCTATCAAAACTTCAAAACATGAATTTTTGAAGTGAAACTTCTTTATCGGGGTTGGAAAAAAATTTAGTGTAACATTTTTTCGTTACGTGCCATCTTTTTCTGTTACGCGCCATTATCCGTTACGTTACGTTATGTTATCCCTACCACGCGTGATATTAGATAGATTATTATAGATTAGATTATTAGATAAAGTTTAATAAAAGCCTTTTATTAAACTTTATCTAATTTAACTTTATTTAACCAATTTCTGTAAAGTTGCATATAGTAAATTATTTTTTGAAAAATAACGTCATAAAGAAGTTTCACTTCTTACGACTGTACGCTAGTACACGCACACATTTTTTGTTTTATTTGACTGAAGTAGCCAACGAGCATGCAGTCCACCTGATGGTAAGTGGTCACTGCCGCTCATGGACATCTGTAATCAACTTCATACAGAACATGGGTTCTATCTGAAGTCAATCTGAGAACTATGGTGGTCGCCTCAAGTGAAAGTGTGCCGGCAACCACACCCTTCTATCGAAACGCAAGAAATGCTTCACGCTAGAAATAGGTGTGGCGGTGGTACTTCCCTGGTCGAACTACACTAATTCTACCACCTTCAATTATTTTTATTATTATTATTTATTAAAACACGTCAGCTATTCGCAACAGACTAACTTTATTCAAAAAAGTTTACACAACCTAAACTAGATGGCGTTACTATGAACTAATTTACGTTTTGATACTGCTACATACCAACATTATTTAAGGTTTAACCCCTCTGTTGGTCTTTGTGTAGAAAAAGCGTGTTAATAGTATAACATTGCAGGACATGCTACGGCTGGTGGGTGTAAAACCCGAAGACGTGTTCGCGTCGCACATGATCAACATGATACCGGCGGCGCTGGTGTTCGGCGTGGCGATACCCATAATCCTGAACGTCACCAGCAACCCGCTCATCCGGCACTCCAGCGCGGGGCTCATGGGGCTGGTGCTGGGGTTGCACTTCTTCACCATCGTGTTTGTCGCGTTCGTTCTTAGCTACGCGTTTAAGTCAAGTGAGTATCGAAATTAAATTATTTGATTCGAAGTCGATTTTACACACTTTGTTACTTGTCTGCGTCAGAAACAGGGTCATGTTTTTTAGCGTATGTATGTCCATGTCTTTAGCTCGCTCTACAGCTACAGCTTTATAGTCTTACAAAAGAGAAGTCGTTTTATCTCAACACTAGTTATGTCCCACGTTATGACCAATTTTTGTAGATCTATCTAATGTATGGAATTCCATACATCAGAGAGGTCAAGTTCGATCTCTGGCTCTAGATTACCGATTATATATATATTTTTATAATACACGTTGTTTTTATGTGGTGTGCTAAGATAATGATACATAATAATTCTAAAGCCGTAAATATTTTCAATTTGATGTAATATTTTCCGAGCGTTTCGCTTTGTCAAAATGACTTTACACATACACGTATATTATTTGATTCCAGTGCAATACGTGACGTCGATATCGGTGTACGTGTACACGGCGCTGTGGCTGCCGCTGCACGTGCTGCCGGCGCGCGCCGTGCCGTGGCTGCGGCCGGCGCTGGCGCTGCTGCCCGCCGTGCCGCTGCAGTGGTACTGGGCGGAGGTGGCCGCGCTCGAGAAGATCGGTACGTGTGTGTCGCGCCGCGGGCGGCACGTGCCGTGTCGGTGTCGTGCCGCCCGCGCGCCGTGCCGTGGCTGCGGTGTTGGTGTCGGCAAAGGCAAAGGCGAACACTTGCCGCAAAGTGCAGCCGTGACAAATAAGAGTAATAGATATAAAAGCCTCGTTAACATGTATTGAAATATTTGTAGTGTGTGGTCAGACTTCACAACTAAGTACCTAACCTACAAGAAATTTACAAATACGTACAGTTTTATTTTAGCCAGAAATACTTATACGAATCGGACAAGGTTACAGTACTCAAACAACTAGCGCACACTACTCTGTCCTTAAGATTTAAATAACTCCATAACGCTTCTTTTAGAGCCGAGTATTTTTTAATTACTAAAAGTAAACGAAATTTTTGTCATCGTTAGTTGAAACAACCGAATTTTTTTAACTATCACTTAGTATTGTACTACGTTTAATGCCATTATAACTGTTTAATTTAAACATTCCAGAAATGGGTCTGACGTGCAGCAACATGTTCGACCGGCACGACCCGCAAGGCCTCTCAGCGTTCATGTGCGTCGTGGCGATGTGCGTGCAGATGGTGATAGCGTCGCTTCTGCTTGTTATCATCAACGCGCCGCAGATGGGACTGAAGTTACCTTGCTTCCCGTTTTGGATGGTACGTTAAAAACCTTTTTGAAGTGAAACTTCTTTATCGGGGTTGTTGAAGTGAAACTTCTTTATCGGGGTTGGAAAAAAAATTAGTGTAACATTTTTTCGTTACGCGCCATCTTTTTCCGTTACGCGCCATGTTTTTCTGTTACGCGCCATGTTTTTTTTCCGTTACGCGCCATCTTTTTCTTATCCCTACCACGCGTGATATTAGATAGATTATTATAGATTAGATTATTAGATAAAGTTTAATAAAAGCCTTTTATTAAACTGTATCTAATTTAACTTTATTTAACCAATTTCTGTAAAGTTGCATATAGTAAATTATTTTTTTAAAAATAACGTCATAAAGAAGTTTCACTTCTTACGAGTGTACGCTAGTACACGCACACATTTTTTTATTACCCTTTTATAATAATTTTATGTCATGATAGCCAATTCGCACTTGGCTAGCGCGGTGGAACCGTGCCCAGCAGTGGGACAACAATGGGTTGACGAATGTCATGATGACGTTTTTTTTCATGTCATGACTTAGCTGTAATAAAAATAAAGGTTTCATGAAAACTTGAATAAATGCTTTCGTACTAATAGAGATTCCTGAACATTTTATTTAAAAAATATTATATACATCTTACTTGATTATTCATGTCGTTTCGCCCGCTTCGATTATGTGTACCTCGGCAATGAGTATCCTACATTTTAATGTAAGTCATAATCATAAACTATGTGTATGTCATATTTTAGGAAAACCCGACGGTCATTTTTGTCTATAAGACAATCAAACAAATACATCATCACAATTTAATATTCATAATATTAATACAAATGTTTTTATTTCCTCCTTATTTTTATGATAAAGAGAAAATTCCACGCGCTAAGGGTGGAGAACGATGGCGAAGCGCTTGAGGAGCAGGGCCTGTCGCCGGACGCAGAGTACTTCGAAAAGGTCCCCGACCATAAGGAGGTCGGCATCAAAATCGTCAATGTTTCTAAGGTGGGTAATAAATATCTGTTGTTTTCGAAAGAACAAATGAAATTAATGCCACTGTCAATAAACTCTAGCTAAAGGACATTTCTAGGCTAGTTGATTGTGCCTGAGGAGTGGCCGAGGTTCAGTCTCAGTTCGAAACTTATATGCAAAAATATAAGCAAATCTAGGCTATTCTCGCAGCTTCCCCCGCCTGTGTTATGTCTACCACAGTAATCGGTATACTATGTGTTAATAGGTCACAAACTATGTATATTAGTTTCTGAGTGAAAGAGTAAGAAACATATATCCTCTTGATGAGTTGTGGGAAGTCATAACAAACCTATTATTTTCTGAATCCCAAAATCGTTGTAGATCAGTCACTATTAATATGAACCCTGTACAACTCTGGTGCTTTATTAAAGCACTGTAAGTCCTGTAGGAATTATTCCCAAAAAAGTATGATTTTTGATGAGTTAAAATTACATTTTTTATTTATTTAATCATTTATTTCAGACAATATAAACAAAGATACATTGGTATAATTGAATACAGAGGTCCATATCATATATACCTTATAGGCTAACATATATATCAATATATTCTTATAACTAAATCACGTGTTTGCGGCGACGTGAGACGCGGGTCTGGTGACTTCCGGAAGACAACTCCCTTCGGCCACAGCTCTTCCTTCAGGAAGGTCGATACATGCTCAGTTGGGACGCGTACTACAAATGAACTAAAGTTTACTGCGTTACGCGCCACCAACTTTTCGACCGCCAGCCGTAACTTGGATTTTATTTCCAAGTACTCCACTATGTCAGACGCCTTCGTGTTGTAGTGGAGACGTGAGACATATACGTGCGTCATAGGAACGGCATTTACATACACAGTATCTCATAAGTGATCTAATACTATATTTGAACCAACACACAACATTCGATTCATCTATTACAACACCAGTTTCATTTACAGACGTTCAAAAACCATTGCGCGCTGAAGAATGTAAGCTTGGACGTGTACAAGGGGGAGATCACGGTGTTGCTCGGTCACAACGGCGCCGGCAAGACCACGCTCATGTCAATCATTACAGGTATGACCAAACTGTCGTCATTTATATGACAATTTGCACGCCGAAATGGCAAAATAAGAGGATCTTCTTTTCAAGACTTACTACCATACATTTGTACCTTATTTAGCAAATAAAGATTTTGATTTGATTTGATTTGATTTGTGTAATACTGCTACATACTCGTTACGTGTTACGTGCTTAAAGGCTCATGATGTTAAAGGGGAAGGCAATGGTGACCAAACTGATAGTCCGCGTTCACCGAAAGAGGTTTAGTAGACTTGACTGATTCAAGAAATTGTTTTAGAGAATTTTCAGGGACTACATATATTTACTTTTTTCTAAATTAGGTTCTTGGGAGTTGAGAAGTTCCGGCAAGAAACTCAGCGAGTTTTATTTGTTGCCTTTGTATAATGTTTTTTTATTAAATCAACCCCTCTCTTAGGGGTTTAGGGGTTTGGTCACCATTGCCTTCCCCTTTTACGTCATTCTTCTGGGAAAATCCCTTCAAATCATGGGTTGTTGCTAACAATGTCAGTGTTATCCTACAGGCATGTTATCCCCGACGTCGGGCAAGGTGTTCGTGAACGGGATCGACATCGCACAGGAAGGACAGCGCTCCCTGCGACACCTGGGCCTGTGTCCGCAGCACAACCTGTTCGTGCCGCACCTCACCGTGCTGGAGCACGTCGTCATGTTCACCATGGTGAGTCCCGTGTCCGATAGCAGGGCGGACACCTGGGCCTGTGTCCGCAGCACAACCTGTTCGTGCCGCACCTCACCGTGCTGGAGCACGTCGTCATGTTCACCATGGTGAGTCCCGTGTCCGATAGCAGGGCGGACACCTGGGCCTGTGTCCGCAGCACAACCTGTTCGTGCCGCACCTCACCGTGCTGGAGCACGTCGTCATGTTCACCATGGTGAGTCCCGTGTCCGATAGCAGGGCGGACACCTGGGCCTGTGTCTGCAGCACAACCTGTTCGTGCCGCACCTCACCGTGCTGGAGCACGTCGTCATGTTCACCATGGTGAGTCCCGTGTCCGATAGCAGGGCGGACACCTGGGCCTGTGTCCGCAGCACAACCTGTTCGTGCCGCACCTCACCGTGCTGGAGCACGTCGTCATGTTCACCATGGTGAGTCCCGTGTCCGATAGCAGGGCGGACACCTGGGCCTGTGTCTGCAGCACAACCTGTTCGTGCCGCACCTCACCGTGCTGGAGCACGTCGTCATGTTCACCATGGTGAGTCCCGTGTCCGATAGCAGGGCGGACACCTGGGCCTGTGTCCGCAGCACAACCTGTTCGTGCCGCACCTCACCGTGCTGGAGCACGTCGTCATGTTCACCATGGTGAGTCCCGTGTCCGATAGCAGGGCGGACACCTGGGCCTGTGTCCGCAGCACAACCTGTTCGTGCCGCACCTCACCGTGCTGGAGCACGTCGTCATGTTCACCATGGTGAGTCCCGTGTCCGATAGCAGGGCGGACACCTGGGCCTGTGTCCGCAGCACAACCTGTTCGTGCCGCACCTCACCGTGCTGGAGCACGTCGTCATGTTCACCATGGTGAGTCCCGTGTCCGATAGCAGGGCGGACACCTGGGCCTGTGTCCGCAGCACAACCTGTTCGTGCCGCACCTCACCGTGCTGGAGCACGTCGTCATGTTCACCATGGTGAGTCCCGTGTCCGATAGCAGGGCGGACACCTGGGCCTGTGTCCGCAGCACAACCTGTTCGTGCCGCACCTCACCGTGCTGGAGCACGTCGTCATGTTCACCATGGTGAGTCCCGTGTCCGATAGCAGGGCGGACACCTGGGCCTGTGTCCGCAGCACAACCTGTTCGTGCCGCACCTCACCGTGCTGGAGCACGTCGTCATGTTCACCATGGTGAGTCCCGTGTCCGATAGCAGGGCGGACACCTGGGCCTGTGTCCGCAGCACAACTTGTTCGTGCCGCACCTCACCGTGCTGGAGCACGTCGTCATGTTCACCATGGTGAGTCCCGTGTCCGATAGCAGGGCGGACACCTGGGCCTGTGTCCGCAGCACAACCTGTTCGTGCCGCACCTCACCGTGCTGGAGCACGTCGTCATGTTCACCATGGTGAGTCCCGTGTCCGATAGCAGGGCGGACACCTGGGCCTGTGTCCGCAGCACAACCTGTTCGTGCCGCACCTCACCGTGCTGGAGCACGTCGTCATGTTCACCATGGTGAGTCCCGTGTCCGATAGCAGGGCGGACACCTGGGCCTGTGTCTGCAGCACAACCTGTTCGTGCCGCACCTCACCGTGCTGGAGCACGTCGTCATGTTCACCATGGTGAGTCCCGTGTCCGATAGCAGGGCGGACACCTGGGCCTGTGTCCGCAGCACAACCTGTTCGTGCCGCACCTCACCGTGCTGGAGCACGTCGTCATGTTCACCATGGTGAGTCCCGTGTCCGATAGCAGGGCGGACACCTGGGCCTGTGTCCGCAGCACAACCTGTTCGTGCCGCACCTCACCGTGCTGGAGCACGTCGTCATGTTCACCATGGTGAGTCCCGTGTCCGATAGCAGGGCGGACACCTGGGCCTGAGTCCGCAGTGCAACTTCATCCATCCATCAACCTTTGAAAGTCCATTGCTGGACATAGGCCTCCCCTGATCTGCGCCATTTGTTAAGCAGAATTAGGTGTAGCAGTGGTTCTATCACATTCAATGATTAGATACGCAAACGAAATAGTACTAGTGGTTCATTAAAAGAATTATAGATTTAGCAAGAATTGTTGACAATTTGTATGAATCGGAATCCTTGGCGTTCAACGATTATGGCCCGTATGAACACCTAAAAAGAAATAGGTACGCCTTCAGTGATCACCTTTCTTCAGTAACCTATTTTGAAGTAGCATTATGAAGTTTTAATCAACATTACTCTTTTAATTGAAGAAAGTCATCGTCAGCATTGGAAAATAAAAACATTAATATCACGTGACATTTATCAAAATTTACGTACATGAGCACTAAACTTGTTCACATAATTCCAGCTGAAAGGCGGCTCGTGGTCAACAGCGAAGCGTTCCTCGTCGGACCTTCTGCAACAACTCGGCATCGGGGACAAGAGCAACGCGTACAGCGAGCAGCTGTCGGGGGGTATGAAGAGGAGGTTGCAGCTCGCGTGTGCACTCGCCGGGGGGTCGAGTGTGCTCGTGCTGGACGAGCCCACGTCGGGGCTGGACGTGGAGACGCTTAGGGGGCTGTGGGACTTGCTGCTGGTGGGTACCGCTCTGCTTTGATGGTTGAGTTCAGATGAGCAGCGGCGTCTTTCTGTGTAACATCAACATTCACTGTGGTCAACAACACCTATGCTAAGCGCGATGTACTGATTATATATGACTGTGGACCTCAAAAGACTGTAATGGGGACAAGAGCAACGCGTAACGGTTAACGTTGCTGTAATTACTGCTTGCAATGTTGAATCGCAAGGGTTCTACCACTTTCAAATAAGGACATGTTTGTAGATATGTGCGCACAATACATGTTTTTTATATGGTGAAATAGCAAACGAGCATGCAGTTCACCTGATGGTAAGTGGGCACTGCCGCCTATGGACATCTGTAATCAACTGTATGTAGTTGATGGGTTTCATCTGAAGTCAATCACAGATGCGTTGCTATTCCCAAGGACTATAATGATGATGACTATTGATGGTCGCCTCATGTAATAGTACCCGACATTTGGACCTGTGAGTACATTTGCTGTGCGCCACTGTTACATGTGTGTGTGCAGTTACAAGCGTTCGTGTGTTTTTGTTTGCGCGTCTGCATGCGCACTACAGCCGCGCATGACGTTACGTGCGTGCACTCGTATATGTGTGATCGCGTCTGCTACGGTAGTGCGTGTGAGTCTCTAAGCGCTCGTATATGTATGCTAGTAGTCAAAAATTTAAAATTATCAGAGTTCCTTCATTATATTATGCATGTATTATACATAAAAACCTTCCGTTTGAATCACTATCAATTAAAAAAATTGCATTAAAATCCGTAGCGTAGTTTTAAAGCTCTAAGCATACATAGGAACAGATAGCGGGAAGCGACTTTGTTTTATACTATGTAGCGATATGGGAGTGTGTTCCCGTGGTCTACTAGGGTGCGTTCCATTACACGATCACAAAGCGCACGCTCGCGACCGCAGTTTTTTTCGTTCCATTAGCTTGTAAGCTTTAGTGACGTATTCTCTACTAGGACGATTACTTCGACCCACCTTGTTAGGTAGGTCGTCGTCAGCGACGCGTGGGCGTAAGTCATGTCGTCATGAGTGACGTTTTCGCCGCGACCACAACGACCGCGGTCATCTAATGGAACGACGTTTTGGGCGTTTGGGGCGTTGTGATCGCGTTCTGGAACGCGCCCCTAGCGTATATATTAGTAGGGGAGCCCAATAGGGGATTTTGGGACATACTCGAGCACGGCAGATTAATATGAAGTAAGATACTTTATATATTGATAAGTACTTCCAGCCAGTATGCGGCTAGCATAGGTGGGTACTCCCAGGGGAACTTAGTAACCCTGCCACCCCCTTAGGTCACGCTCAAATCGTCAGATTAGCAAATTGGACACATCTCAGGTTCTAATTCACCTCCGCATAACCTAATCTGGCGCGCTTGAATGAGTCAAGACGTCGTACTTATTATGCAACTTTGTTAACCTCCTACCCCCCAAGGATACACTTAAATCGCCAGAATCGCAAATTAGACATATTTTAGGATGTAATTAATCTCACTTTGCCCTAACATGATGCATTCGAGTAATTCCATATCATAGATTATTTTTTAAAAATTTGAAACTCTGTAGACGCTTATCCCACCAGTCAACGAGAAAACATTATAGGACCACTTATCCTTCCTATCATTTAATCTACCAAACCTAATAAGTTTCCGCGACGCTCGAATAACTCCACATTTAGTAACCTGGGCTCCCCTACTATATTATGTGCTCGTGCACGTGTATCTACGTACTACAAGTGTCCCCACCCGCAGTCGCTGCGCGGCGTGCGCACGGTGTTGCTGAGCACGCACTTCATGGAGGAGGCGGACGCGCTCGGCGACCGCGTGGCGGCGCTGCACGCCGGCGCGCTGCGCTGCCACGCCACCACCATGCACCTCAAGCGGGCCGTCGGTGAGTGGAGATTGTTATCTATTGTTAATGATATGGGGACGGAGGGCAAAAAACTAGAGCCGTAATGAAATATTGAAAGAAACAGCATTTAATACGGCAAAGAGTGGGTATGCAATTAACGAGCAGAGGAAAACAGCAGCAAATGTGTACCGTATTCGCATCGAATACTCTGGAAATTTTGCCTAGGTGCGATTTTTTTCATTTGACATCCATCTAAACTTTGTTCATCCACAAGTATGCTATGTGTATATGGCGTTAATGGCGTAGTATGCCGATACAGTTTTGTATGAGACGACCATCTTATTCCTCGGGAATAGCAACGCATCCGTGATTGACTTCAGATGAAACCATGTTTATTTATTTATTTATTTATTTGATCACCAACATAGTTTACACCAAATAAAATATAAAAATAACACAATTATATTATACGGAAAAGATAAGTGCAACTACATTTATAGGCGAAGACTGCTTGCAAAAAGGAGCGAGTAACAAGTAAGTCAATAATGTTATATATGAAGTTGCTTGTGATCCATAGGCGACTGACTGTGACCTCTTACTAACAGGCGGACTCCATACTTGTTTGCTAATTTAAACTTTAAACCATACCTAAGATCGATTACAGATGCGTTCGTTTTTAAGTTACATTTCGCATTAATATTCCAACTCAATTGATTTATTAATGCAATTTTATTAAACTAATATTAAATGAGCAGTGATGTGATAGCTTGCCCTCTCAATCGGGAGGTCCGAGGTTCAAACCCAGGCACGCACCACTGATTTATGTGCGTATTATACATTAATTATCACTGCTTTTCGGTGAAGGAAAACATCGTGAGGAAACGTACACACCCGAGAGTTCTTAAAAAAATAAAAAAAAGTTCTCGGAGGTGTGTAAAGTCCACCAATTCGCACTTGGCCAGCGCGGTGGACTATGGCCTAATCTCTCTCATTCTGAGAGAAGACCAGTGCCCAGCAGTGGGCCAATAATGGGTTGATGTGGTGGTGTTACAGTGTTGGGCTAATGTAGTGTTGTCGCAGGCTCGGATTTATTTGAGAGGCGTGTTGTTTGTATGATGTCTTTATTGTTACTGTTTTAATACTACTATAATACTAGCTTGTATAATATACGCGGCTTAGCTCTACACCACACTAATGGCAAGAAGCGAAGGCTGTAATAAATATTTAAAAACAAAAAACGAGCAAAAGTCTAAGGCAGTAAAGACAACATTTAATAAGGCAACGAGTGCGGATGCAATTGACAAACACAGGAGAACAGCAGCAAATGTGTATGAATAACCTATTCAGATGTATACCGTATTCGCGCCGAATACTCTGTAAATTTTGCCTAGGTACGATCTGTCGATGTATTTATATATGTTTTTTTTTCAATTGACATCTAGCTTAACTTTGTTCATCTACAAGTATGCTATGTGTATATGACGTACTATGCCGACACACTTTTATGTGAGACGATGATCTTATTACTTGGGAATAACAACGCATTTAACTTTAACTGTAATTGACTTCAGATGAAACCTTGTTCTATAATGAAGTTGCCTACAGATGTCGCAGGGCGGCAGTGACCACTTACCATCAGGTGGACTGCATGCTCGTTTGCTACTTCAATCCTGTTAAAAATGGTGCTTCTTTACATCATAAGCGCTTTTATTTATCTGACTGAAATAGCATTCATGTAAAAGTGTGCCAGCTTTTCCTTTGAAATGCAAGAATTGCTTCACGCTAGAAATAAGGTTGGCGGTGGTAGTACCCCGATCGAACTACACTGGTTCTACCACCTTCATAATTTTATATTATTAAATTGTGACTATCCAAAATAAAAATGTCTGTAAACCATACCTAAGATAGATTACAGATGCGTTCGTTTTAAAGTTACACTTCGTATTATTATCCCAAGTTATTCAATTTTATTCAGTTAATATTAAACCGTGCAATCTCGACAGGTACCGGCTACCGCCTATCGTTCACCACGATCGGCTACCCAAAAGAACAAGCGATAACAGCGATGGTCACCTCCCACATACCAGACGCGACCCTCAAGGGCAAGACGATGAACTCCCTCACGTACAACCTGCCCGCGAAGTACAACACGAAGTTCCCGACGCTGTTCAGCTCCTTGGAGAACAGTCGCCCGGAGCTCGGCATTGATTCCATCGGTGTGGGCGTCTCTACTATCGAAGAGGTGTTTCTGAAGTGAGTTTATTATTTAAAGACAAACCCGCTGAGTTTCTTGCCGGATCTTCTCAATTGAGGTCGTATTCCGATCCGGTGGTAGTGTAAGAAAAAAATGTAACTGACAATTTGTAAGTGCACCCGTAGGCCTATACAAAATAAAGACATTTTCATTTCATTTAATTTCATTCATTTATGTTTTTATTTACTTTTTATTTACTTTTTTATTTATTTATTATTATTTTATTAATTTTTAGTACATTTTTATGAAAATAACTTATTATTTTTTACTTTCCTATTCATTCGTTTATATATTTGATCATCAGAAGAAATGTACATGATACAGGATGATAAACATGACTTTTGATGGTACCTCAAGTACTCTGGGAGAAGTTGCATTAATAAACGCTTCCTACAGGTACCTCGTAGGCTTAAAATAGAGCTGTCTTTTGAGCTATCGAGGTCCATGGATTAAAAAAAACACGCTTTCTACACTCATAGCCTCACAGCAGGATTTTATCCTGTGTCGTGGGTACCATCGACACACACAAGACGAATATATAAACACCCAGACCCAGAACACGAATCTAAACTCATCAATCAGATACCTGGTCTGGCCGGGAATCGAATCCGGGACCCATTGCGCGTTAGACCGGTATTTTAACCGCTCCGCCACGCGGGTCCTCTACTCAAAGATGAACTAACGTATATCAACCTCGTGTTTTACAGGTTATGCAGTGACACAGACGCAATGGCAGCTGAGGATATGCTAGATGACACTACTACAGGTAACTGCTTCGCATATCATAAACGTTGTAATCATATGACCTAGCTTTACCCGCGGCATCGCCCGCGTAGAAATCAGTGTATCGCAAAGTTTTTCCCGCGCATAATATCTCGACCGCGTAGAAATTCTACAATAAAAAGTGGTCTATATGTTGTTCCATAACCTTTTCTATAGTGAAAGTCCCATCAAAATGGGTTTAGCCGCTCATGTGATTACCCGGACAAACTCAGAGTGAAGAAATTAATTTAAAGTATGTATGTATTTGTTGGTTGGAACCAGCGTTGCGAGATTTTTTTTTTACTAAGTCAGGATTTGGTAACTTTTTAGTTGAAAAAAGCAAACAAGGGACAGTAAAAAGGGCCCTGCCCCTCTCCTTGGTGTAGGAGGGCCGGAGGATTTGGCGACTTTTTTTTGTCGACATACTGCAGATCCACTTAGAATTCGACTGTTTATTTTTTTGCAAAAATCCATATATTTGGTGTGTAAAATAAAACAAAATAAAAATCAAAAAAGTCTGGCTCCAGTAGTTATTTTATTTTATTTATCCAGTTCTTCTAAAATAACATTTTTTATTTTATTTATTTATTTGATAAAAGGCAACCTAACGACATTTCGCAGAGCTTCAGTTCGAGAAACGTACGGGATTCGCGCTGTACGTGCAGCAACTAGCCGCGTTGCTGTGGCGGCAGGTGCGCTTCGTCGTCGTCAAGCGGACTTCCTACTGCTTTGTGGTGAGTTACTAAGCATTTTATTTTAGAGAAAAGCATTTTATTTTTTTAGGCGCGTCATGAGAGTAGAGAATAAGTGTAACCAATTTGTTTCAATGAAATTTGTTTATTGAAGTGAAACTTCTTTATCGGGGTTGTAAAAAAATTTAGTGTTACATTTTTTCGTTACGCGCCATCTTTTTCTGTTACGCGCCATCTTTTTTTTTCGTTACGCGCCATCTTTTTCTGTTACGCGCCACCTTTTTTTCCGTTACGCGCCATCTTTTTCTTATCCCTACCACGCGTGATATTAGATAGATTATTATAGATTAGATTATTAGATAAAGTTTAATAAAAGTCTTTTATTAAACTTTATCTAATTTAACTTTATTTAACCAATTTCTGTAAAGTTGCATATAGTAAATTATTTTTTGAAAAATAACGTCATAAAGAAGTTTCACTTCTTACGAGTGTACGCTAGTACACGCACACATTTTTTATTTGTTGGGAAGTGTTACGCTCAGGCGTTACCGTAATCGCTACGCTGGAGCGTTTGTCAGAAACAGTTACATTGGGAAGTTACATCAATTTTGTTGTGAGTTGTTTTTGTTTTTTACTTGGTTCAAGTAGCAAACAAGCATGCAATCCACCTGATAGTATGTGATCACTGCTGCCCATCGACATCTGTAATCAACTTTATACAGAACAGGGGTTCTATCTAAAGTCAATCACAGATGCGTTGCTACTCCCGAGAACTATGATAGTCGCCTCATATAAAAGTGTACCGGCAATCATACCTTTCCATTGAAACGCAAGAAATGCTTCACGCTAGATAGGTGTGGTGGTGGTACTTCGCCGGTCGAACTACACTGGTTCTACCACCTTCTTATATATTGGAATAACGCGTTGTTATAAGTGTATTACTTTGTTTTAGTACTTTTTCCTGCCAGCATTACTGACCGCATTGTTCACGATCGTAAGCAACAACGAAATTTCGTACGACCACAACGAACGCCCGACAGACATCGACCTGCAATTATATGATCAGGTTGGTAGCCACAACCAATTACAATTGTACTATTATTTTTACCTAACTCCGTCGGAATAAGGATGATATATCGTGCGTATATGTATATCGTCGCCTAAATTCTAACACCGTGTAACTCAAAAAATGCCCATTTTGAGTTAATGAAATAATGGTATCCCAAAATAATATAGGAACATGTTACATTTTTATAAAAAAAAATATGGGTATATAAATATTTTAAACGAAATATATATTTTGGTGATTGTAGGATTAAAAATAACTATTAGAGACAGTTTATTTGCTCTCCTGAAAAGTTGCTAATTTTGAGATGTTACAACTTAAGCCACGATATGTATGTTTGTATGTATGAACACTCATTTGGCACGCTTTACAGCCCAGACTGCTAGACGGATTGTAACATGACTCAGTGAGAGTCAGAGAAAAAGGGGGAGGGATGATTTATTTTCATTATATCCATAACAATATGCATGTCAAATAAAAGCTAATAAGAAGACCATTACGTCTTCTTATTAGCTTTTATTTGACATTCATTATTATTATTATTATTATTTTTATTCATTAATATTATTATTATTCATTAATATTAAGCATTATAAAACTTTTATATTACTATCTTTACATAAAATCCAAAAAAAGCGTTACTATTACCAAATTATTACAAAAAAAAAAAAAACAATCGTGTTGAAGAGTTTTTAATTTAAAAATGTTACTTGTTTCATAACTCTCAGGCGCAATAATTAGACCCGGGGAGCAGATATGCTCCGAACTTGTATATAAGCTATAAGGATGTGAGGATGTGACGCCACTTCTTCATGAGATACAGAAGTGGCCACTCTATCATCAAGTCATTCTCGTTTTGCTAAATGGTAGAACCAATGTATCTCGACCGAGGACCTTTAAGACAACTTTAGCCTTGTTTTTGACGCGGACGTGCAAGATGTGGAATGAGCTTCCTCCTGAGGTATTCCTGGGGCGTTATGATATCGGGCTCTTCAAAAAAGGGTGCGAAATGAGCGCTACTTCAAAGCAGACGATGCCTTGCTCCTCTGGTGTTGCGAATGTCCACAGGCGACGGTGACTACTTTCCATCAGGTAGCCCGTCTGCCTTATCGCCAGGTTCAAGTATAAAAATAAGACAAATAATATTTCGAATTCTAAAATTGAACTACGCGCCCCTAGAATCAAACCCCGAACAGGGAGATATTTTATAATTGGCTTAATGAAAATTTGATGTAGTTTTTGAATTTTTTTCTCACTTTATGTTCAGTAGGGTCTAGAAATCAGACTGACAGTTTTTCGTTTTTGTTTTTTACAAAAATGTATACGTTTCCAACAGTTTTAAGATTTTTCGGTTTTTCGTTTCGTTTTAGGCGAGGAGGGGGGGGGGGGGTCTTAATTCATCTGGTGTGGGGCTATGAGCGTAGAAAGCGTATAACTATAAAGCGTATTCTATAACCGACAGGTGAGCGGCTCTCGGATACTGTACAAACTGGACGATCCAAACACGCTACAGCGGGTCGTGGAGGC
This sequence comes from Spicauda simplicius, assembly GCA_949699795.1. Classification (NCBI taxonomy): domain Eukaryota; kingdom Metazoa; phylum Arthropoda; class Insecta; order Lepidoptera; family Hesperiidae; genus Spicauda; species Spicauda simplicius. The sequence continues at coordinate 3,458,659 of OX453071.1, read as the reverse complement.
CCCGCCCTTCCTGGAGCCCGCGCCCGACATCAACGATGGTAAGTGACCGTAGTACATCGAGTACGCATCCATTACTGTAAATATTGCTACGTAAAAGGGTAATTGAATTAAGCTATACACTAATAAAATGTTTAAAAATATACATATTCATACTTCCATAGTAATATTATGCTGGGAGATAGTTAGGAGAGCGGAGAGTGACATACTTTTTACCGCGCTCTCACATTCCCATGAGAATATCGATGGTTTGTTAGTTGATACATATTTAATAGTTCCAGACGTTATTAATAGATGGCGTAAATAAAATTCATTTGCAAGTTCCGAATCACGCTATCAAATGCTAATATTGATTCCCTTTGACCGTGCGGACGAAGCCGCGGGTAAGAGCTGTTTATATTAAATGAAAAACAAAACTATGAAAACATAAACAGTAACATAACTGCAACTACCGTAAAATACGTAAGACTTAACGATATAACATGTCACTTGAATCTAAATATTTTTATTTGTTTTACAGCAATACTAAGGATCGGCAAGACGGGTGTTAAGAAGTACTCAAATTACTTGCTCGGGATCGAAGTCAACGAAACTGATGCCAAGGTACTTTTTATATGATTAACTAGCTGACCCGGCGAACTTCGCGAATGGCAAATTCGAACTTCAAACTTGATCTGATTTGATCAGCTATCGACCGGGGTTAAATTTATAAAATGCTATTAAAGGCAAATAATTTTAGACGCTATAAATTAACCAAACGGTTTAAATTCAATCAAATAGTGGACGAAGTAGACTGGACACGGATCCGTGCTTAGGCAGTTGGCGAGATTGCGCGGATCCGTGCTTAGGCATTCGAAGAGTTAAAACATAGGGGTTGGTAGTGGGAGAGGGATAAACTTTCGAAAAGCGCATACCGCCGATCGATCTGAAATTTAGTGTAATAATGTATTTTGACCTCCTAATCACGAATAGCATAACGAAAATTGGCGCGAACGCCATTTTGAATAAGAAAAACGGAGGGGAACCTGTTTTCGTTATGTGTGCATAATCGCGCATTCCTAACCGATGTAGACCACTTTAGCATTCCCCAAAAAGGGTATCTGTGTGTGTGTGTATGGCGGAGATTAGGACTGTAGGGCGTCACTCCCACATTTTCAGCAACTCAAAACCCTCTCCGCTGTGTGTGTGTGTCCATGTGTGTCTGTTATAGCGGAGATCGGGACTTATGGGGCGTCACTCCCACATTTGTAGAAACTCAAAACCCTTTCCACTGTGTGTGTCTGTGTGTGTGTGCGTGCGTGCGTGTGCGTGCGCTGTGCACTTTCTGGTCGGCTCTGTTACTACCCCTTGGGATTAAGGTAGGAATGGAATTATAGGAATGCCTTGAACTAATGTCTTCAACTATGTCACTTTAAAAGTGAACAAAGCAGCTATTAACACTGCTGTTGAAAGACCTCGTAAGTATAGTCAGACTCTTCAGGTATAGTCTTCAAATGTTATCGCTTCGCAGGTGTGGTACTCGACAGTGTACCTCCACACCGCGCCCGTCGCGCTCCGCCTCCTCGCGCGCTACATGGCGGCGCGCACACTCCCCGCGGCGGGCGCGCACACGCTCACCGTGCGCAACTGGCCGCTCGCGCAGAACGCTGGCATCGTGCCCGCCGTGGAACCGAAGAGCCACGTGGGAGCTGTGCTGTACTCGTCGGGGATTGTCTTGAGTGAGTACGGGCCCACTGCTGGCCATCTTGCAGGTGTTGTACGCAACAGCGTATCTAAATATAACGCCCGTAACGTTACGTCTCCTAGCGGGCTACATGGTGACCTGCGCGTTTTTTTTTTTTTTTTTGTCTGATTGAAGTAGCAAACGAGCAGTCCATCTCATGGTAAGCTATCACTACCACCCATGGACATCTGTAAGCAACTTCATATAAAACACGGGTTCTATCTAGAGTCAGCCACCGATGCATTGCTACCGACGAAGACTAAAACGGTCGCCTCATATAAAATGTGCTGGCAACCACGACCGAAAACGCTGGCTACGCGCCGCCGTGGAATCGAAGAGCCACGTGGAAGCTATACTGTACTCCTCGCGCATTGTCTTCAGTGAGTACTGGCCCACTACTGGGCATCTTGCAGGTGTCTCAACAATGTCTCTACACGCCGCACCTATGGGGTAACGTTCAAAGGTAAGACTTGAATAGGCGACTGCACCTGTGCGGTTGCGCCTACAAGTGATTGTTGATAGACGGACTAGTTATTCAAACGTCGACATGATGTCAACGTTTCGACGGTGTAGACATCTTTGATCGACTATTCCTGCCGCGGACGTGCAAGATGTGGAATGAGCTTCCTCCTGAGGTATTCCCAGGGCGCTATGACATGGGGTTCTTCAAGAAAGGTGTAAAAAGAGCCCTCCTTTAAGGCCGGCGATGCATTGGCGACTCCTCTGGTGTTGCAAATGTCCATAGGCGACGGTGACTGCTTTCCACCAGGTGGCCCATCTGTCTTATCGTTAGGTCCAACTATGACTAGTTGAATACGTAGGCGGCTAAACATATAGTCCTTAAGTCCGTTTCAAGGGGTAATACGACGTCGACGCTTAAACGCATCTCCAATCTCCGTTCAGTTACTTCAGTCGACTAGAGTAAGTAGTAAGCAATTGTCCCTGTAGTTCCGGGACCAGAATAGGGCTACGGTATGCCCTGCCTTTCGTAAGAGGCGACTAAAAGGGGCTTCCGGGGTTGCAGGCGGCTAGAGTGGAAGCTTGAACCGTCCAGCCAGGGAAGACGGTATGTGTGGTCGCATATCGTCGTAAAGACTAGACGGAGCGGTGGGCCCAGCCGCCCATCTGAGAGGAGCCCGATGGGGCAACGCGCTCAGAGGATTCCGGCTGCAGTCCTTTGGAGGTACCGGAGTCCTCTTCATGGCGCCGAGGACGGCCACCGGGGGGGTTTTAGTGCGGTAAAAATCCCACATAACTCTGCGTCGCTCCCACAGCGTCGGGTACCTTTTGAAGGTTCCCCTCGAAAAAAAAAAAAGAAAAAAGCAATTGTAGATCATTAATTAATCGACGAATTTATCTTGGTAATCAACTAGTTGACGAGCGGTATTAAATGGTCTAATTATGTCAACGACATATGTCTAGTTAACACACTACTCGCGGCCGGAGCACGCACGCTAACAGTGTGCAACTTGTGGTCAGCGAGAAGTAGTTACGAGCCAACGCTGGGCTTGGATCTCTTCAGAATAATTGGATTAATCCAGCAAGTAATTGTAGATCATTAACTAATCGACGAATTTATCTTGATAGTCAACTAGTTGACGAGCGATATTAAATGGTCTAATTTTGTCTACGACTCATGTCTAGTTAACACACTATCCGCGGCTGGAGCACTCACGCTAACAGTGCGCAACTTGTAGTCAGCGTGATGTAGTTACTAGCCAATTCTAAGCTTGGATCTCTTCAGAGTGTGGTTTAATCCACAGACGATCGAGCTGGTCAAGTGCGAATTGATAACTACACATCTGTAAGAACTTTTTTCAAAGGACTCTTTAAATTCGTAAGTGTCCTAACGATGTTTTTTGCTGTTAAAACTAGTAATAATTTCATTACGAGTATCACAGGTAAAAGTAAAACTAAAATGCAAAAAATCACCTAGCAGCAACAGGACATAGTGTGATGTAAAATTAACCAAAAAGTGGTAAAATTAACTTAATTTTGTCTATGTGATGTTTGTCGGCAAGACAATTTTATATTGTATTTTGTAATAAATTATTTTGTGTTTGTGATAAATTATTTTGTATTCCATTCACAGTTTTAACGTCTCTTTTATAATATGGCATCAACTAAATCCATACTAATATTATAAATGTGAAAGTGTGTTTGTTTGTTCCTCTTTCACGTCGCCACATAGCTATTATATGATATGGGTTATATGCTGGGAGACAGTTAGGAGCATGGAGAGTGACGTAGGCTACTTTTTACCGCGTTCTCTACCATGAGAATATCGATGTTTTGTTAGTTATACATATTTAGTAGTTCCAGGCGTTGTTAATATATGGCGTTAGTAAAGTTCTGAATCACGTTATCAAATGCTAATGTTAATCCATGTTGACCGTGCGGGCGAAGCCGCGGGTAGAAGCTAGTATCAATATAAATTAAATGCTATTGTTTAAAAAGATTTATTTTTCTTAAAGCACAATTTTTCAGAGTTTCCAATTTTATGTGTGCCTTATAAAAACTTGAAGAAGCTTAATGGTAATTTGAAGTAAGTACAGCTTTAAGACAACCTCGTCAAATGCAGAGCATAATTTATAGATAAAGAAATGAACAAAACATACTGGATCGTTGAATAGATATTTAAAATTGCTTTTTATTTAAATGTTGACACCTTAAACACAATTTAACTGATAATAACATGAATTGTCCATATGTTTTTATTATTTGTAAAGCTTATTAAATAAAACACAGTCAATTAATTCTAGGCATTCCGTCATGTAAGTGGTGACACTTCTTGCCAAATCATTAAAATTCTTAAAAAGGTGATTTGTTTGATACTCTATGATGCATAAGAATTATGTATGGCCGCGATCATATTTTTCTACGGCGTTTATATATTTATTTATTCCTTCAAACACATGTAAGTAAAGTATGCAAGGAAGAACTTCTTTGCCAATCGACGCTAGGCTATGGCGACAATTCTTCGACATATAAACGGTAAGTACAAGGTACGTTATTAATCATACAGTATAAAATTTATAGTATGCTATACTAGTTGACCCGGCGAACTTCGTTCCGCCTTAAAGTAAAAAATCTAAAATTATCAGTATTCCTTCACTATAGTATGCATGTCTTATACATAAAAACCTTCCTTTTGAATCCCTCTATCTATTAAAAAAAACTGCATTAAAATCCGTAGTGTAGTTTTAAAGATCTAAGTATACATAGGGACAGACAGCGGGAAGCATAGTTTATAACACGTAGTTTATAACAAAGTTGTTATAAACTATGTAATTCCATCATCTTAGTAATAAATAGATTATTAGTAATAGAATATTGTTATAGTTCATTTTTTTTCTTTGCAATAACACGTCTAATGGCAGTGTTGTACAAGCCTCTAATTGATAAACATACCAGTAAATATAATATAATAAGTTTCTATTAATATTATGTATGTTTTACCATTGTTGTGTCTTAAAATAAATAAATCTTAACCTACAGGTTTTCAGATGTACTTACATACCTTTTAAACAAGACATGCTTGCATAAACATGGAACCCCAGTGCATAACATATGTTATATGTAGGGCTGGAAAATTTAAGGTGCTCTTTTAATTATACATATAATTTTCCAAGAGGAATATATTCAACTAGTCGACCCGGCGAGCTTCGTTCCGCCTAAAAGTAAAAAATCAGAAATTATCAGTGTTCCTCCACTATACTATACATGTGTTATATATAAAAACCATCCTTTTAAAACACTCTATCAATTAAAAAAAACTGCATTAAAATCCGTAGCGTGGTTTCAAAGATCTAAGCATACACAGACAGCGGGAAGCGACTTTGTTTTATACTATGTAGTGATTCGTGATTGCGTTCAAGCCAGAGCCCGTCGCACACAAATTGACTTCCGTACATTCGAAAAACATAGCCTACATTCTGATGCAATTGGGTTATATTGTTATCAAAAATTATATCTTTCGTACATAGATATATCACACTAAAGTTTTATGTAAAACGACCAAAAGATGAATAAAAACCATTGCGGAATAAAATTCTGCAATCATATTTTTAGTTGATGAAAATATCTCATTTTGCTTTTCTTTATTTTACTCGATTTACACACAAATCATTATTTAATGTCCTATTAAGAAGACTTATGATCCATGAGGCTTCATGCTTCATAGTGATCAGCAATTCCAGGCACCATTTTTTAAATCAATTGCCAAAAACCTCCCTAAATAATCAATAGATTTTCATGAACATAACCTAAATTCAGGAAGCAAGCGCATGTTTCATCTTTCCATCAAAATAAACCTTTGTTCCATGAATCGAAATGTCAGCGGCACATGAACTTGCATGTATAATAGCCCCTTTATTGTGAGATTAAAAATAGCAAACAGAAATACACTTTGTATTCAATACACTTTGTATTCAAGTTTAAAAATAGCAAACAGAAATACACTTTGTATTTCTGTTTGCTATTTTTAAACTCACAATAAAGGGGCTATTATACACGCAAGTTCATGTGCCACGAACATTGCTCTGCCGCCATTTTGTTAAACACGTTTTATTTTGTCTCTCGGATAGATTATTTTAAATATGAATAAGAATGAATCTTTTTATTGCCAATTTACCAATTGTATAACTTGATATAACATACTCTTTCATATGAGGCGACCATCTCAGTCCTCGGGAGTAGCAACGTATATGTGGTAGCCTTCAAGTAGGACCAATGTCCTGGTTGAAATTGGGTACAGATGTCCATGGGCCGCAGTGCCCACCATCAAATAGACTGCATGTTATTTTGCTACTTCTACTTACTAATTTAACTTCTACCGGATAACTTAAAAAGTCTTATTTTTTGTGTATTCCCAACTTATAAAGGTTACCTACTTGATTTTTATACCTACAGGCATAACCTTTTTGAAATTATGAAGGGTTCCTTCAACTACATACTGGTGGTAACTATAAGTTCCCTAAGCTATTTTTATGTTTTGCGACAAACGGCTTTTAGTGTGAATTTTAATAAAAATGTTTAAAATCATTTATTTCAGCAGACTTGTGAATAATGGATACAGAATGTTAGAATAAGTGTAATAGTGTAATCTAAAATTTTACTTTAAGGTTAACTGCTTACCATTTGTCATTAATTTCTAAGTTACTTGTTATGATGAAAGTTAGAATATGTTGAATTTTGTTAAAAATAATTGCAATGAAATATGATAAAATTCAGAATTCAAATTTAAGTTCAAGTATTAGTATAAATTATGTTCACACGAATAAATACTAGTATTTTTAATAAACGATTTTATCAATTCATATACAGTGAAATATCTACCGTACAATAGTTCACCGATCTCTACCACCTCCTGGCCAGATAGATGTCCATTGCCGCTGTAGCGTCCTCCTTCGATGAATGGTAGCCCTCCTGAATGCGTCTGCCAAGAATCCTCTGGGCCAGGAACTTGAGCGCTGCGGGCTGCCCTCCGTTCATGTCCCTGTAGGGCTGGTACACAGCCAGGTCGCGCCTCATGTTCACCGGGTGTTGGATCCCCAACGCTTCCAAGTCGCCGTCGAGGGAGTGTCCCACCAGGATCCGGCCGTTGATTATCTGCTGCACCTTCGGTTTGACCTGCTGTAAGCTCTTCGCTGACTCCAGATGTCTCGCTGTAATGCCGCTAATTCTCGTCCGGTAGTCGGCGATCGCCTGGTCTGGTTTAATGTACTCGTCTATCAACACTTGACCGTGTTCGTTGACAAGCGTCACTCGAGCCGCCAAGTTCTCGCCGTACGCCCCGCCGACCATCTCGCAGTCCAGTGCTATGCAATTCGTAACAGACATTTTCTTTTGTCTTTTGGACCTTTAAAATCTTCCGTGAAACTATTCGAATTAACCTTCCGAAAACACTTGTGTCTCAGTCGATATTCTGGAATACTGTGAGTTGCTAATGGGGACGGAGGGCTTATATAGTCCCATCGTACGATTAACCTCCACGTTTAGTCCGTGCGAAAACTCCCGCCCATAGACAATATAGACTGTAGAGTTTATGCTTCAATTATACCTTAAATCATATTAAGGTATCTATATCGGTATTCATACGCAGATATTTACAGATTATACATAATAATGATAGCACAAATTATATATAATGGCAAATTACGTCTTTATTTTTCATATTTTATGCTGCTTGTAACGCCATCTACTTGAAAAGTAAAGTAAACTATGGTAATGTCATAGTTACATTCATGTTATCTCCCGAATTGTATTCGAAGCCGATATCAGTTTGAATCCGATAAGTAAATAAGATTAGTGTATGTACCTATCTGAGATAAATGAATAATCGTAAAACATTTCTCGGTATTGATTATTTTGCGAATTCAGAATAGAAATCAAATTTAGGGTCTTCCACCTAAAGCAATATTTAGAGAATATCCATATGAATGAAATAAAAACTTTTTTAAAGCCTTTATTGATTGCTGCACGGTGAAAAATATTCCGCCGTGCAACAGTGCTAATACAATATCTTATACGCAAATCATTTATGTAAAATCAGACTGGGATTTGAACCTCAACTTCAAATTGAGAGGATATTTTTTAACAATTTTTTTTATCTGACTGAAGCAGTAAAGGAGCATGCAGTCCACCGGATAGTAAGTGGTCACTGCCACTCATGGACATCTGTAATCACCTTCATTCAACATGGGTTCTATCTGACGTCAATCATGCGTTGCTACGAGGACTATGATGGTCGCTTCATATAAAAGTGTGCCGGCAATCACACCCTTTCATCGAAACACAAGAAATGCTTCACGCTTAGAAATAGGTGTGGACCACCGCGTTCCCCGGTTAACTACATCCGCGAACTACACTGGTTCTACCATCTTCAGAACAGTTTTAATTAGGCTAACACTCATAAAATAAATTAAATAACCTAATTTGTTTGCATTAACTTTATAATGCGGAAACAATATTAAATACATTACCTCGGTAAAATATGTCATATTTACCCTAGTAATATCTAAGTAACTAATAACTTAATAAGTGCCATGCGCCTTTTTCCCCAGCACGGTTGGATTTTTTATTATTTATTTATACAATTTTGTGCGTTTCATAAGGCAAACTACTTCCATATAATATTTTTGAGTTTATTCTATAAACTAGTTGTGTCTGCGTTTTCGCCTGAGCTAATTCTTGTATATCTAAGTATTTTCCTCTAACCGCACCCTTCATATGATAAAACTTAAAAAAAAACTGGAAACGCCGCTCCATTTTTTTTAAGTAAATCGGGATTTAGAAACTTTTTGACTAAAAAAGCGGGATAGCAGTCGTTTCGGTAAAAAGGGTGGTGTCGCGTCTCACAGACACACGGATATAAGTTTTAGTTTTCTCCTTGGAGTAAGAAGGGCCGGAGGATTTTACGACCTTTTTAATGGGCGACAAACTGCAGTTTCACTCATATTTGCAATTATCTTTTTTTTTTCAAAAATCCAGTCCTTCCCGAAAAGGGGGACTGTGCCTGTCCCGCGCGGGATATTTATTTTTGGCAAAAAAAATCGTGACGTTTGGCAACCCTGGAAAACAGTCTTTATCCCTTGTTATTATTAAGCAGCTATCGAACAATGTGGGATTGTACTAAAAATAATAAAAATAAACCAACAGGCACTCTCGCGACCATCATGAACGTCCTCCCGCTTGTGATCAAGGAGCACGCCTCCGGCTCCCGAAGGATGCACGTCATGGCTGGCTGCCTGCCCGAGCTGTACTGGCTGGCCACCACGCTGGCCCACGCGGTGCTGTACGCGCTGCCAGTGGTGCTGGTCAGCATCGCCGCCACTGCTGCCACGGAAAGGGATTTTACGCTCAATCAACCCGACTTTCTGGGTGAGTGCAGTTGCAGCTCAATGTAAGACTTACTGTGGGGAGGGGATCGAGTCGAATATCAATCTCGTGTAGGGATGAATATCACGTATTTTTTGTATAAAAAATGTTAAATTTTTGCTGTTAAAGTGAGTTAACTGAACATGTTACTTTTTTTTAATTTCTTTGCAATTTTAACTTCCTGTCCCTTTTTATCTTTTTTGCGCTAGTAATATATTATTAACAAGTGGAAACTTCACTGATCTATGTATCTCCTTAATGTACTAAACTAATATTTACTTTTGGGAACGGGGACGGGAGGGGTTGATTATAATAAATCTGCTTGCTTGTAATACTTAAACAACCCCTAAGTGCCCCCGTCAGCTTATACAAAATAAAAACGTTTAATTAAATTTGATTGTATTGACAGGTACGATAGCGCTGGTGATATTACTGGGCTTGCTGGCGTTCCTGCCGCTGTCGTACGTGCCGACGTTCCGCTTCGGCGAGCGCGCCACCACGCTCTTCGTCAGCATCTTCATTATCGTGTTCGGTAAGATCTTTGTTTTTTTAGACTTGTGGCGACCTCCCGCAACTCATCAAGAGATGGCGCCACTAATATTTCTAAATCACGCTATCTCAGTATTCTCAATATGATATACAAGTTCCAAACGACGTCTGTCGGAGCACGGCCGCTTCCCAGGCATGACCACTTAGCCTGGCGGTAGATCTCGCTTTGCTAAAGACTAATACTTAAAACGCTTTCTACATTTATAGCCCCACAGTAGGATTTACTCTTGTGTCGTGGGTTCAATTTACACACACAAGACGAAACACACACAGACAAACCCAGACCCAGAACATGAATCTAAAATCATCATTCAAATACCTGTCTGGCCGGGAATCGAACCCAGTACCATTGCGCGTCAGACCAATATATGTTAGCCACTCCGCCGCGCGGGTCGTCAAATTAAAAAAATATATATATGTGAGTATCGATTATAAATATGACATCATTGCCATGTTATCTAGCAGCTTGCGTAAACAGTTAGGATAACACCATTTTAATTTAATTTTCGTGGATCATTCAAAGGCAGTTAATCCATTTAATACCTCGTGTCAATCATTTGACGACACCCAGTAACAGTGGGGATAGTAAATATCTTTTACATTTGTACATTTTTACAATGTTTTTATTAACATCGTATTATTATGTATAAATGTTAAGGATCTAGGAGGTATTCCACCTCCTTGGGAATTGTCCAGGTAAAAAGGTTACCCGTAAATTTGCCCATCGTCCTTATGTTGACTTAGCCGTAGCATATGAGAGACCAGAAGGGTACGACGTTTCCCGAATGATGATCATTTGAAGCGTTCCATTCTGGACCATGTACCTTAATAAATACTTATCTCTGGTTTTCCAATAAATCTTATTAATATTCTAATTTTATGAGGATCTATGTGTGTTTTACTCCATGCTAAAACGGTCGGCTTAGACTGTATCTCCAGTAGGCAAACTGTTAGCAGCGTACCGAATTTGCGACGCATCGGTTTAGTACGCCCTTCCATATATTTGAAAAGGAGTGTCCAAAGTTTGCTAGTTTGCACTCACTTTAAGCAGTTTGCAGCGTTACAGCGTACACTCCATTTTCAAATATATGGCAGGGAGTTCTAAACCGATACGTCGCAAATCAGTACGCCGCTAACAGTTCAGTTCAGTCGGCTGCAGTTTACCTTCTGGGGGCACAGACTTACGCTGAAATTTGACATACATATTTTATGACATTTTTTTATTTATTTATTCTCGAGGGGGGACCTTTAATAGGCAACCGACGCCGTGGAGCGACGTAGAGTTATGTGGGATATATACAGCACTAAAACCGCCCCAACGGCCGTCCTCGGCGCTACAAAGAGGACTCCGGGATCTCCAAAGGAACGCAACCGGAGACTCCGCAACGCAACGGCTACCCGTTAAGGTCTTCGCATGTCATAATGCATACCTTAATAAGTTAATTTGAATACAGTACTATGTATGTATGACATTGCTCAAAATAAATGTCTCTTCCTGTGAAGTTATACTATTTCCATGAAGTGCATGAAGTACAATAAGTGGCATAATCGGTATATAATCAGAAACGGTGCGTAGAAAATAACATTCTAATAATTCTGAAATATTTTTTTTAAACATCTAAATATATATTTTTTTGGAATCTGATTTTTTTTTAAATCAAATCGCGAAAACAGTTATTTTTTGTAAACCTTTCAAAACCTTTGGGATATTATATCTCTAGTCCATCGGGAAAGTATTGTGAAATTGGTCATAACACTTTCTCTGAAGAGACAAAAAACAGCGGGTTTTAAAAACGTGGTAAAGTAAAATAGCACTGATGTAATCTCATCCAGACATATTGATTGTTATATTATCTTGTCGCCAGTGTTATCTAGACTGCTATCGGTCGGCGATTTGTTCAAAGAAATCTTTATTGTAATTTAGGAAATTATGGTAAAGTAGCTTGAAACCGCGTGTCTCTCCGATTTGAACACGTTTACTATGTAATAACTATTTCATGTGTAATTCAGGTCATAAGCTACCTTTTTTTTCTCTCGAGGGGGAAACCTTCAAAAGGTACCCGACGCCGTGGGACCGACGCAGGGTTATGTGGGATTTTTACCGCACTAAAACCCCCCGGTGGCCGTCCTCGGCGCTATAAAGAGGACTCCGGGATCTCCAAAGTAACGCAACCGGAGTCCTCTGACCGCGTTGCCTCATCAGGCTCCTCCCAGATAGGCGGCTGGGCCCACCGCTCCGTCTAGTCTTTACGACGTTATGCGACCACACATACCGCCGTCCTTCACGGGATCGTCTGACCAAACGGTTCGCTCCCAGTCTAGCCGCCCGCAACCCCGGAAGCCCGTTTTACTTGCCTTTTACGACAGGCAGGGGATGCCGTAGCCCTATCCTAATCCCGGAACTACAGGGACATAAACTATCTATGATCCTCATTTCAGCCAATATTAATAACACAAGTAATACAGTCGGGTTCACCTGCGTTAAAAAATGACAGACTTACATGTAGCCGAAATTTTGTCTTGCACCAGTTTATTCTTCTATTTTCGGAGAAGATAGAACCCATTTTTATTTTTCTCGGGAAGCACCACCACCACACCTTTTTCTGCTCAATAACAGCAATGTTCAGCGTTGCTGTGTTCTGGTCTGAGGCGTGTGGTAAGAGAGATATATACGATCAGATTTTTTTTCATCATCTGGCTGAAGCAGGAAAGTCACCTAATGGTAAGTGCAGTCCACCTGATGGTAAGTGGCCACTGCCGCCCATGGACATCTGTAATTAACTTCATACAGAACATGGGTTCCATCTGAAGTCAATCACAGATGCCTTGATATTCCCGAGGACCGCTTATATTTGCGCGATTCCCGCAAATGCGTTTATATTTGCGGGAATCCCCGAAACTCGCACTCGCTTTGGAACCGATTAGGGGAATTACCGCGCGCTGTTCACTTGTCTAAATTTCCTCTGTCAGTTTCATTTGGATAGCTAGTAGACATATTCTATATGCATAGACAAGTTAACATTTGTGTTAATGGTGATTCCATTAGCCAAAGCTTAACGTTTAAATAAAATGACATTCAAATAGATAAATAAAAGTTAAACCAAATATTGGTTGAAACTTTTAAAAAATCTCATATAAGTACGAAAGTACGAAATGTACAAAAGTAAGTTAACGAAGTGTGGCGAAATTATAAATTACGAGCAAAGTTCGACAAGGAACTAGATATTATTGTATGTAAGAGACTTGAAGAAAAATTGCAAATGGCGACTAAGAAAAAAATCCAATCTACTATATTTTTTTCCAAGGTGTAGTGACGCAATTATTTTAGGTACCTACCTATACTACTACTAGTACTAGTACTACTACTTCTAGTACTACTACTAGTACTAGAAATATTATAAATCGCCAAAAAGTTTCTCTTTATTTTTGTAGCAATAATTTTGACGTTTTATGATATGAAAATATTATGGCCTATCTCAAAATATACAGGTAATACGCATTATATAGATTCATCTCATAAGATTGACTCCGTCAATTTGTCACAAAATACAGAGAACACCCTGTAACACTGCATATATTGTACTAGTACATGCTCTTTGCGGGCCTGGTGTGGTCGACGGCTCTGAAATGGGGCCCCATATTCGCTAACGGTGGACCTGTTTGTAATCGTCCCTGTAGTTCCGGGATCAGAATAGGGCTACGGCATCCCCTGCCTGTCGTAAAAAGGGCTTCCGGGGTTGCAAACGGCTAGAGTGGGAGCTCGAACCGTTCAGTCAGGCAATCCCGGGAAGGACGGCGGTATGTGTGGTCGCATACCGTCATAAAGACTAGAAGGAGCGTTGGGCGCAGCCGCCCAACTGGGAGGAGCCCGATGGGGCAGCGCGCTCGGAGGATTCCGGTTGAAGTCGTTTCGAGATCCCGGAGTCCTCCTTTTTAGCACCGAGAACGGCCACCTTTTAGTGCGATAAACATCCCACATAACCCTGCGTCGCTCCCACGGCGTCGGGTACCTACCTTTTGAAGGTTTCCCCTTCGAGAACAAAAACAAAAAAGATCTGTTTGTAATAAAATATACGATTCATTCAAAAAGACAAACCAATGAGTTTCTTACCGGATCTACTCAGTTAAGGTCGTGTTCCGATCAGGTGTAAATTTATAGCTGACAATTTGTAAGTGTATATTAGGCCCATACAAAGTAAAGATAATGAAATGACTTTATTCTGTATAGGCCTACGGGGGCACTTACAAATTGTCACTTTCACATTTTTTTTTTCACTACTACCGGATCGGAACACGACCCCAACTGCGAAGAACCGGCAAGAAACTCAGCGGGTTTGTCTTTTTGTTATGTTGTATTATTGTTATTTTTTTTTACTATCTAATTTTTTTTTACATTGTAATGAAAGTTAGCTCCAGTATCTTGCCTTACAGTTAAAGATTAGGCCTGTTGGGCAAGATACGCTACACTTTGACACTAATAAAATATACTCTAGAAATGTATATTATTGCTCAGTTCCAAGCTGTTTTGTCGTCTATGTAATCAGAAATTTTATAATACGCTTTACGGCAAATTTTAGTCTTAATCAATACTTTGGATTTATTTATTGACGAACTTCTGATTTCAACAGGAACTTTATTATAAAAGCGACCCATTTTGAAGATATTTAATTTCATCACAGGTATCGGCACGCCATCCATCCGATCCGCGATCGAGATATTCGAAGAGAAGAACAAGCATCCGATAACCGGTTTCCTGATCCGGTGCGCGGACTACCTCGCGCCGCCGCATACGTTCATGGTGGCGGCGAGTAAGACGGCGCTCTCCGCTCGCGTCAACGCGCTGTGTGCGCTGAACAGGAACCGGTGTCCGAACCTGATCGTGGCTGAAACCGGATTCGATTCCGCGGCGTGTTGTGGTGAGTGTCTTAACGTTTGTACAGGACTGCGTAAGACGGGTAATGTTTTTTTGACGTGTATGTACATATAATTGTATGTACGTTTGTATTTCTTTTTTTTTGTATGTCCAGCGCAAACGACTTAACGGATCGTGACATATAACATATCATTTGAATTGAATGATTTTGTAAAGTGACTTAGCTATATAATTTTTTAGATAAGTCCCCTGCGCTCAGAGAAAGAGGGGGCAGAAGGACGTCTTTATTTACTATGATAAGTCCCACTGCTAAGCATATGTTCATAATGTTGAAGTCCTAAATTCTTCAGGTTTTAGTGATTTGAAGTATTGCCTTTTTTGCCCCCATGCTGGGCATACGTGTCCTTTACAATAATAGAGTCCTAAAATAGTTGTCCAAGATGATCTAATTTTATAAGAGCGATTTGGTCGAACATTGTAAAATGTTTTTAATCTACTAATAAGGGCTCCGACAAAGATTACGATTGCTATCTAGTGATAATAATCAGGGGCATTGAACCGAAACGTTTTGAAACATGAAAGCGAGAACCACCACCTCATCCATTTCTAGCTTGAAACAGATCTTGCATTTCGGTGGAATGGTGTGGTAGTTTCACAAAGACTCGCTTTCATGTGAAGCGACCTCCTTTTCCATTAGAGGAGCAACGCACCTGTGAATGACTTCAGATAGAACGTAACTTCACAAATAACGTTAGCCAACAACGAAACACTTCCACCGAAACACTAGAAACTCTTCACATACATTCTCGCATCTTGCAAATTGTCAGACTGTCGAGGATTTCATCGATTTTTGGCGGGGTTGTAGAAATGCATTAGCGTCTAAAAACCACCGAATATAAAGGTGAACTAGGCCGTAGTCAAAAAGATATTAAGTACCAAAATTCGGATTCTAATATTTTTCTGTATTTTTACGGGTTTTACGTAAAATTATAAATAAATTTGCGTAATATTACGTAAAGAAATCATTTAAATCTAATTTATCGATAATTGATTTTAAAAAAGAGGTCAGCTCTCAATGGGTACAAAATAAAGAGACTAAAATCTATAACATTATTAGTGTCCGGCCGAAGAAACGGCTTCGGCCCAAACTCCGGTGCAATTTGGCCGAAACCTAAGGTTTCTAGCAAGCGCTAAAATTGAACAAAGTAGAACAAATGCAAGACACCACGATGGAAATGGTGAAGCGCTGGGGTAAAGGCACACTCGATAATGATCTTGCTTTTCCAGTGGCATTCGAATTTCATTTTTTTTTCATTTTTTTTTCTTTTGAGAAGTTGCAAAGTATAATTTATTCTAGAAATAATTTATATTCAATCGACATTAACCTTCAAATACTAAAGGTTTTAAAATTATTACAATATGAACTTTGGTCACCTTAGAAGTGATTTTTTCGTGTTTTTTTTTATCCTTCTGCTTCGGCCGCAGTTTGTGGCAATAGCCAAATAATCGACTTAGGTTTCGGCCAAAAATCGACCTTCGGTCAGATTCTTATGATTATACATGTAAGCTCTGTATGTCATATATTCACGTGAACAAACAATGATTAAATAATTATAATTTATGAAAGTAAATATAGTGGTAGTATAAAAAATATCCCAAATAAGTTTTTTTGTTTTAAATATGAAATCGAAATTTTGATAAAAAAAAATTGTCCGTATTTTTACAGCTGGTCAAAATCCACGGTGCTATTTCTGTTTCGAGGATGGCTCGCCGCTGTCTGCGATGTTATTCCTCGTCTTGCAATGTTTTCTTTACTTTGTGAGTATATATTTTATTAAAGTGCAATCATAATCAACCCATTACTGAATATATTTTAATTTACTCCAACTAGTTTCTAGTTTTGTCGTGTACAAGTGCTGGTAGCCAAATTTTAGTGTATTGCAAGACAAACACATGTACGAAGTGTTCTGTAATCAACTTCGGATACCCTCCAATACAATTTTGAAATATTATAGATGTACTATCTTTTGCTTATAAGATTTAAACCCTATTGATTAACTCCTTTCTACAACACTATGCACTAATGAATAATAAAGCTTATTTCTAAGGGAACTATACAAGCGATGAAAAATGTTTGCTAGGTCACCAACTAGATCTATGTTCTCGCGCGGCTTTTTAACCACATTCAGTTTATAAAACACATTGATTTCTTATTCTCTTCCCTCTATTTCATCCTAACGCGAGATCTTTGGACATAAAGAAACGAGTCAACCTTCCCCCACCTCTTATTTTAAACAAAAAAAAAGGTATCAACTTTTCCCAATCTCCCCCTCAGTACGTGGTGGTGCTGATAGAGCGCGGCTGGCTGCTCGTGGTGTGGGAGCGGCTCGCCAACGCGCGCTACTCTCCGCGGGACGACCACGACGCGGACGAGCTCGCGCGCGCCGAGCGGGTGTACGTGGCCAACGCGATCGCGTTACGTGAGTCACGTTCCCCCACCTCCCCTAGCACGTGGTAGAGCGCGGCTGGCTGCTACTGTATACTATACTAAGAAAGAGATACGGAAACGAGATAGATACTAGCGCGTCCCTAAACACAAGTGTTGTAAGGTGTTAGTACCATTCAGGGTTTAACTCCTGGGTTTTCACAATAATAGAATAACCCGGGTAAAAAAAAATCCCTCTGAGTTTCTTGCCGGATTAAGAAGATCCGGCATGAAATGTCTTTATTTTCTATACAGGGACACTTACACGTTTTTTACACTACCACCGGATCGGAACACAACCTCAACTGAGAAGATCCGGCAAAACTCAGAGGGTTTGTCTTTTTTCTTTGTATATCTTTTTTTAATTTTTTATTTGCCATCTTGTTTTTACATGGGTAACAAAAGTTAGCTCCAGTATCCTGCCCTACATTTGTTCAGAACACTGTTATCACGTTTCAGCGACGGACCTGATCCAGGACGCGGTGCTGGTGAACGACCTGCACAAGAACTACGCGCGCGCGTGCGGCAAGCCGTGCAACGCGGTGCGCGGCGTCAGCTTCTCCGTCAAGAAAGGTACGGTACTTACTAAGTTAAGGAGCCAAAGGAAGGGTAAATCCATACTAATATTATAAATGTGAAATTGTGTTTGTTTGTTCCTCTTTCACGTCGCCACATAGCTATTTTATGATATGGTTTATATGCTGGGAGATAGTTAGGAGGGCGGAGAGTGACGTAGGCTACTTTTTACCGCGCTCTCTCATTCCCATGAGAATATCGATGTTTTGTTAGTTGATACATATTTAGTAGTTCCAGACGTTGTAAGTAGATGGCGTTAGTAAAATTCATTTGCAAGTTCTGAATCACGCTATCAAATTCTAATCCTTTTGACCGTGCTGGCGAAGCCGCGGGTAAATTCTAGTATGAAATAAAACGCGTAATATTGATCACGTCGGTTACTAGGGAATTCCCCCGTTTAAGTCGTTCACTTAAACAGAGGAATCGTGCAATAGCCGATGCAGGATGTTGCGAGCAAATGGGCGCACCCTTACCGGAAAAGAATGAGGTTGCTTTTAACTTTTATCATTTCTGAAGTTTATAGGCACGTATGACATTTATTTATTAATGTACTATAGGATGTTGATGGAAAATGTCGGTAGATAGGATAGATGTAATAAAAAGAGGGTAAGAGATGAGAGTAAAAATGGACGATCATAAGCGGTTGACGAATTATTTTTTGCTCAGACAGAAACTTTCTGAAACATATTAGTTAAGTCATATAAATTGTAAGTGACTTGAAAGGCCTGTACACAATGAAGATATTTCATAACATTTTTATGTTTTAAAAAATAATCAGTTATGCGATATTATTATTCTAAATAACTTGTAAGCGTCTCCGTAGGCCTGTACAAAATAAAGGCTCTGTATTTGATATTGAATGAATCCCAGGCGAGTGTTTCGGTTTGCTGGGCGTGAACGGCGCGGGCAAGACGACCACGTTCAAGATGCTGACGGCGGAGGTGCCGCCCACGAGGGGCAACATCTACGCCAACGGACACCATCTCGGATTCGTGCCTGATAAGGTAATTATATTTACGCCCTGTAACCGGGATCAGAATAGGGCTACGGCATCCCCTGCCTGTCGTAAGAGGCGACTAAAAGGGGCTTCCGGGGTTGCAGACGGCTAGAGTGGGAGCTCGAACCGTTCGGTCAGGCAATACCGGGAAGGACGGCGGTATGTGTGGTCGCATACCGTCGTAAAGACTAGACGGAGCGGTGGGCCCAGCCGCCCATCTGGGAGGAGCCTGATGGGGCAACGCGCTCGGAGGATTCCGGTTGAAGTCGTTTCGAGATCCCGAAGTCCTCCTTTTCAGCGCCGAGGACGGCCACCGGGGGGGTTTTAGTGCGGTAAAAATCCCACATAACCCTGCGCCGCTCCCACGGCGTCGGGTACTTTTTGAAGGTTTCCCCCTCGAAAACAAAAAAAAGAAGGTAATTATATTCATAGTATGAAGAATCGAAAATAAATATGTACGAGCTACTGCACGTACACGTGACTATTTTACGTATGTGAGTGCTTTACTTGCACACATGCAAACATTTTCATTCATAAGAATATAATTTTATAGTAAGCATTTTTACGTGTCTTTTATCAATAAATCAGTGTTAAACTAGCACTCATTGGGTTGGTTTTCGTACGCTACCTTTCCCCGTAAATTATTACCTTAGTTCCTAATACTTAGTGAACGGTACAAAATAAATACATCGAGAAGGACCGATAATCGATAGGGAAGAAAGGGTGGCAGCAGGAGCATGCCCCCACAAAAATATGAAATGGCAAAAGCGTTGCCCCATAATTAGCAATGTTGTCTAAGCGAATTTAAATTCCATTAAAACTTGCAAAAACCTAAACTAAAATATAAAATGGCAAAATGATTTATTATTTTCAAACTATACTCGGGGCAAATTCGATATGGAATGTTTAATAACAAACATAATAAGCGTTGCCTAACAACCACTGACAGGCAGGGGAATGCAACTTTTTGTTGTTTTATCAGCCGTCTTTTAACTATTATTAACGTTTATCTGTAACTTATAAATAGGTTCCAAATCCCTTCATGGAATTAAGGTTGTTACATCATTATTTATACAATGACGAAAATGGTAAATCAATTTTGTTTGACTGGTTTTAGCATATTGTCTTGCAGTTGGTCGTTATTAGTTAATCAACACTTCTTAATTAAATTACTTCGCGAAAATTTAATGCATATGAATATAAAATTCATTTGTGTACAAATCCATGCAAGTTAGTGATAACCCTACATAGGAATTTTTATGGTTTGTTTACATTTATTCCAGATCGAATTTGTCCTGAGTATAGTTTTCAAACTAGCATCTATTATTTTAGTGCTATCAATTCAGAGGACATTACCAACATACCATATACACCATGTACTTACTACCATTACTCTATAGTGTAATTTATTCCTGGTCGTATAAATAACATGATAACTCGTAATGTTCCAGTATGTGAGCACGCTGGGCTACTGCCCGCAGTTCGGCGGCGTGGACGGCTGGCTGACGGGCCGCGAGCACCTCACTCTGCTACTGGCCCTGCGAGGCCTCGCGCCGCGCGACGCAAGAACCGAGGCTACCGAGTGGATCCGCGCTGTTGGTACGTATATGTAGGCCTGTCGTGGCCAGTACCTGAGCACGCTGGGCTACTGCCCGAAGTTCCACTGAACGTCCCATGTTAACTGGCCGTGATCACCTCACGATGTTACTGGCCCTTCGAGGCATGGCCCCGCAGGATGCAAGAACGGTGGCTGCCGAGTGGATCTGCGCTGTTGATACGTTTTGTGATACAGATACTTAATATGTAAGTCTGTTCACGTACCGAGTACGTTGGTAAGGCTCACTTTTATATGAGGCGACCATCTTAGTACTCTGGAGTACCAACGCATTTGTGATTAACTTCAGGAATCTTTTTTTATATAAAGTTCTATATGTTCTGTATAGTAACATGTAGCTCTGGCTCCGTTTGGTTTTTAGTGTTGTGGAGTGTGTATAACAATACACACATAACGTAAACTGTTAGATGCAGGTGTGACCCCGCACACTAACCGTCCAACCAGTTTTCTTCGAAGATGACTTACATGGTTCCAGGTCTAACCCCATACTCGGAGCGGCAGACGCGCACGTACTCGGGCGGGTGCGCGCGGCGGCTGGCGTGCGCGGCGGCGCTGTGCGCGGGCGGCGCGGCGCTGCTGGACGAGCCGTCCGCCGGCGTCGACGTGGCCGCGCGCCGCCGCCTCTGGGCCGCCGTGCGCCGCGCGCTGAGGGACAAGCGCTCGCTGGTCATATCCTCGCACAGGTACCACGTGATAGTTGTAATGCGCACGTACTCGTAACGTCGGAGCGTCGAGCGGGTACACCTGCACAGACTCGGGCGAGTACTCACGCACTTGCTCTGGCGGGTACACGTGCACGTACTCGGGCCGGTGCGCGCGTCGCCTGTCGTGTGCCACGTCGACGCCGGCGGACGGCTCGTCAAGCAGCGCCGCGCCGCCCGTCTTCAGCGTCGCCGTGCGCCGCGCGCTGCGCGACAAGCGCTCGTTGATCATATCGTCACACAGGTGACGTTTTGTTACGCTTTCTGTATTAAAGTAACGCGCTCGGGACGTGCGACGTGCACGTTGTACGGTTTACATCGTACACCAAGTAATAAATTTAAATGAAAGTAAATGTTATGTAGTTAAAACTGATTTTAATGATTAAAACTGATTTGATGAAATTTGCTAATGATGTGAATGATTAATTGATTATTGAGCACAAGTTCGCGGTTGCGATATTTTTGTGAACTGTCTCGATGGCGGAATTGCGCTGATGGCTCAAGAAAATAAAAATGCTTTTTATGCAAACCGTACACACGTAATAGAATGGGTACACGTGCACGTACTAGAACGGATAGACATGTACGTACTGAGTGCTAAACGTTAATCATACGTGTATAGAAGCACAACTACGATTATGCAGATGATTATCTCTCAGGTAACCAAAGGACATTAATGAATTGCCTTTGATCACCTAATAGATATCATATGGGTCATCAAAGTGGAATACTTTTTAACGTAATTTAATTCCAGTCCGTCGCGCACGTACTCGGATGAGTGCATGCGCACTTTATCGGAGCATCGAGCGGGTGCACGTGCACAGACTCGGGCGGGAAAACAATTCATGAAATCATAAAATATTACTAAAATTAAGTATAACTTACCCTGAAGTGTCAAGCCGTATCTAGGACGCGTCTATTCCATGTCTTGTTTTCGCACTAGTCCACTCTGTCGACGATGTACTTCTGTTGCTACCTACTTTATGTATAAAATCGCAGTACTTTATGAATATGATACTAATGTTTGTGATGTTTAATTTCTCATGTAAGTGAATTCTTAATTCTTAGTGAGAATAAAGTTCTTTAACCATAATAAAATATTCTGATGGGCAGCATGGAGGAGACGGAGGCGCTGTGCGACCGCATCGGCATAATGTCGCGCGGGCGCGTGCGCGCGCTGGGCGCCGCGGCCGCGCTGCGCGCCGCGCACGCCGCCGGCCACGCCGTGCGCCTCAAGCTGCGCGCGCACTGCCGGGAGAGAGGTGACGGTGCGTATGCTGGTGCGCTGTGTGTGAAGTGAAGTAGATACGGGTGTGGACTACGCTGCCGCGTGTGTATGTGTTTTTTTTTTTTCACTGAAATAGCAACGAGCATGCAGTCCACCTGATGGTAAGGGTAACTTCCATCGAAACGCAACAAATACTTCACGTTACAAATGGGTGTAGTGGTGGTCCTTCCTCGGTCGAACTACACTGATTCTAACACCTCCTGAATTATACGCGTGTGTGCGTGTACGCTATCACGCGATCACCGGCATACTTATGCATATACGCGTATGTGAGCTACCAAGAGAGAGGTGACGGTGCGTATTGTCTTGTGTGCGCTGCTACGCATGTTTTTTTTTTAGGAGCCGTTCAAATATTACGTAATCAGATTTATTGCAATTATTTAGCCCCTCCCCCCAACCCCCTTGTCAGCAAAAGTAAGCAAAGCTCTAAACCCCTCCCCCCATGCTTACGTAAACATTTTTCAATTAAAAATGTAGTTTTTGTACCGTATTGTTAAAAAGTAAATAACTAGCGATGACGTAGTCATCATCTAGACCCCCCTACCCCCCATGTCATCCAAAATAAGCAAAACAAAGACCCCCCACCCCACAATTGTACTTACGTAATACTTGAACGGCCCCTTATCTGACTGAAGTAGCAAATGAGCATGGAGTCCACCTGATGGTAAGTGGTCACTTCATACAGAACATGGATTCTATCTGAAGTCAATCACAGATGCATTGCTACTCCCGAGGACTGTGATGGTCGCCTCATGTGCTGTGCTCAAGTGTGCTGGCAACCACACCCTTCCATCGAAACGCAAGAAATGCTTTACGCTAGAAATAGGTGTGGCGATGGTACTTCCCCGGTCGAACTACACTAGTTCTACCAACTTCAAAGCGTTTAGTGATGCCGATACGGATGTAAACTACGTTGCCGCGTGTGTATGTGTGTGCTTATACCGATACGCGGATGTGCATATCACGCTATCACGTGTAAACTTATGCATAAACGCGTATGGGAGTGTACGTTGTCACACGTGCAATATGTGCTGATGCCAAACGAATGCACGAAATTGCAGAAATATATTTGCAGAAATTTCCAGTTGATTTTTCGTTTTCACTGTACATTATTTTAAATACACATCCCTACATCCCATACAGTTGCTTCCCGCTTAAATCTTTAAAACTACGCTACGGACTTTAATGCAGTTTTTTTAACAGATAGAGTGATTCAACAGGAAGGATTTTTATTATATAATAAATGCATAATTTTAAATTTTTGACTTTTAGGCAGACCAAAGTTCGCCGGGTCAACTAGCATTATGAATAAATAAAACATATTCCGAAATTGTTGTATAAATTTTCAGCTACGGACAGCTCAACTCCGCCCACCGAAGTGCAACTGCAGCAGCTGAAGTCCACCATCCGGGACGTGTTCAACTGCACTCTGAAAGATGAACACACTGTATGTATTAAGGCTTTACACACAAGGATTTCCACCTGTGTCGTGACTATTATGACAAATAATTTTAATCGAGTCAGTCAGTCGACGACCCTCGTGGCCGAGCGGTTACCATACCGGTCTGACGCGCAATGGGTGCCGGGTTTGATTCCCGGCTAGGCAGGTATCTGAATGATGAGTTTAGATTCCTGTTCTGGGTCTGGGTGTTTGTGTATTCGTCTTTGTGTGTGTCCATAGTACCCTTTTTTTTGTTCTCGAGGGGGAAACCTTCAAAAGGTACCCGACGCCGTGGGAGCGACGCAGGGTTATGTGGGATTTTTACCGCACTAAAACCCCCCCGATGGCCGTCCTCGGCGCTATAAAGAGGACTCCGGGAACTCGGTCCTACCGCAACCGGAATCCTCTGAGGTGTCCATAGTACCCACGACACAGGAGACAATCCTACTGTGGGGCTATGAGTGTAGAAAGCGTGAGTTATCAGAATGCCGTCTGGTTGAAACTGATTACCTACCAACCTATTAGGCTGTCACTGCTCTCATGCAAATAGATGTTTGTCAAGTGATATATAATAAAAATACATGTTACAAAACAAATAAGTGCGGAGAAAATGTGTCCGAAATTAATTCATTGGAATTTAATTTAATTTTCTTACTACTTTTTATATTAAAAAACGTATTTTTTCAGACAATGCTTCACTACCACATCAACGAGTCGATGAGCTACAGCAACCTATTCGGCGCGCTGGAGGCCTTGCGCGAGGACTTCCCGGACCTCCTGGAGGACTACTCCGTCACCGAGACCACGCTTGAGGAGGTATTCCTCTCCTTCGCCAAGGAACCGGCCCTCGAAGCCGTAGTCGCGGAGCAAGCAAACCCCCAAAGCGTGTAGAGTATAGTTTGTTTTCTTACAGCTCTCTTGCGTGTATTCTGGTGTAAAGAGGAAGGATTTGTCCAAACCTTGCTGACGAACCCATAAAATAAGTCAACTTGTTTGCTAACGGCTGAGTTAAACGCTGCCGTGTTCTGGTCTAAGACATACTTGTCTTTACCGGGCCTGCTCAGTTCTTAGGGATAACAACGCATCTGTGGCCATCAGATAAGACCAGGGTTGCCAGATGTCCCGATTTTGACGGGACGTCCCGATTTTTTTGTCAAAATTAAATGCCTCGCGCGGGAAAGGCTAGGTCCCGCTTTTTGGTAACGACTGGATTTTTGCAAATAAAAGGTCAATACAATACCAGGTACAATTGGCAACCTTTGCCAAATGGAACGACAGTTTGTCGCCCGAAAAAAAAGGTCGCCAAAAACCTCCGGCCCCCCTTACACCAAGGAAAAAACTAAATTTTTTGTCGTGTCTCTGTGAGTTGTGACCCACTTTGGATCACGAGGACTGCCGTCCCGCTTTTGACTATAAAATCCCGCTATTTTCACTCTAAAAGATACTAAATCCCGACTTAATAAAAATACTGGCAACGGGTAAGACTGGTCTTATATGGGGTTACTCAAAGTTATCCACGGGGAACAGTGGCCTCTAGCCATCAATGGCCTGCTTGTTTGTTGGCATATTATTAAAAAAGCTTGCTTCGTTAATATTTGACGTAAACTTTAGGTCACTTAGTCCGTTACAAAATTTGCTGTCATAGTTTTGCTGGCCTTAAAAATTATGTAAATTCAATTTATCTACTGGCGATATTTCGATGCACTTGCACGGATCGTGGTCATCCTTTCAGTATAGTTATATCTATTCCGCAATAATGTAAGTATACATTGAAAAGGCTTATTTATCTGGACTATCTGAAAATGTACTGATGCGACCAAGAATTAATTTTATTAATTAACTAGTTATCTAACTAGTTAATCAATAACTAGATAATTAGTGATCGGATCCGACCAACGATCGAATTAAAGAAATACTGGACGACTGACTTATTTCTTAGATAATTTTGTAAGGACTATAAAAGTACATGAATTATTTACATTCCCCACATATATGATACTTCAATTTTTGAACAGTATAAAATTAAATTGCATGGCTTTAGTAAAAATTAAATTCATATTATAAATTAGGTCAATTAAAATAAGAACACCTAGGTATCCGATATGGGCATTAAAAATTAATTAGGTTTGATATAATAACAATACTTAAATGCACCAATGGAATGGACTGTTCTCTCTTACACATTGCCCAACTGTGGGATAGCAGTGGGCTGTCATAACCTTAAACATTCCAACGATACGTCCTCTGATTTCAATTAAAGAATGATTTCGATTGCAATAAGTGTGAAAAAATCTGTATGTAATTTATTGTATGTGAATTAGTGTGAGTTATTGAGCGTTACGTGTATAATCCAATTATTGCTTCTCTGTGTGAATAATAACACAACACAAATACGCTAATTTTACAGGAGAGGCAACAAATAAAGGTAACAAATAAACAATATGTTTCGTTTCTATACGGGATTCTAAAGACTGCAGTTATAATAATACAAATTACAAGGCCATCTATGGAGCACCAAGTTTTAATTCTAAAATAATATAATAACAAAAATAATTAACTTAAAATTAAGAAATTGTTATTTGTGCAGTTATTCACGCAGAGACATCGATATAGAAATACACTGAATACACAGTCTCGAACAAAAATGACACCTAAAACTGTCGTCAAATGTACGTAGTTATTTATAGATGGTCATAACGACCGTATATTTTTGCAATACAACCGTTACGTTCATGATTTAAAGTTGTATTCACAACGCTTTAAGCAAAAAGCAATAAAAATTTGAATTGAAATGAGCGCTCAATTTTTAAATTAAATTTTTAAATTGAGCGCTCTTTCTCACCGGGCAGTTTTGAGACGCTGAATGTGTATCTTGGGTTTTTCTATATCAATGCACAGAGGCGGTATGTTGATGTTAAAATGTTGACATTAGTGTCCGTGTCCTTATAAATATTTACTGTAGCAGAATTTAAGACATATTCATTGACTATATATTATCGATTTTGTGTACAATTGTCATTCCGTCAATAGTTCCATGATGAGAAAGACAATATTTCTTTAGTGTGTATATTCGTTTGTTCTAAATATTAGTACGTAATTATATTGTTCTGCACTAGTAAGTTTATCAGAAGCTTGTATAAATATCATGTTCGAAGCTACAGCCTCATTAAGGGGGAGACTAACGGTAGCGGTTCGCGATAAAACTCGGCTAGTCTCTGGTAGACCGTCTTTCGTTGGGCGACAAAAAAGGGCCTTAATTTGAAAGATTTTTTCTTTTATCGTCTAAATTAAGGTGGTTTCAGACCACCAGACTACCCTTTATATGCGCCTATGGTAAATTATAACAAAAAAAATATTTCTTCAAGCACAATTTTCAATCACATTATATTATAAGGTATTGTATGGTAACACGGTAAGATTGCGTAAGGTTAAGCTGAAGGCAGTTACGATGGTGGTTATTTTGCTATATAACTGTGATATATATTAGTAGACTTTAGCTTTCATATAAAATAATGCAGCTTTCCATGTACCTAATTCATTTCCTTTATTTCGACTTGGCTTCGTCAATCTATGCTGCTAGTTACGTGTTACCTAAAGTTATAACATTAAAGTTAAATATTTTTATATATCTATAATGTATTTGACGGTAGGCTTCTTTAGTGATGAAATTCGCAAGTTATATTTTTAATAAATTGCTTAAGGTTTCATTCTAAATATATTTTAAGTATTTTGTGGTCATTATGATTTTTTTCTTTCCTTCATCATCTGTGTTGCTCGTTATTTTTACCAACTGGCAGTATTACCCTTCTTAGTTGGGGTCTTTTGGGGGTACATTCAAGGGGCCTACCATAAATTACGTCACACGAATTTTGATTTATTACTCCCCCCGCGCCTGTCACAACTCGCTAATGTGATGTCACATATTTTGCATCCTACACATGTAAATTATAAATTAAAAGCAGTAGTTCCAAAATTACATGTCACAATATTTTGGAGTTTACTCCTTAAGTATCGATTTGCATATATAAGGGCCCGGTATGAGAAAAATGTGAGGAGTTAAATCTGCTGATAAATGACCGCGTTACGTTTTTGGTGCGCAACTTTCTAATTTGGTTGTGAGTGTATTAAGACGTATAGGGCATGCTGCAAAGCGACTATACCTATATGTTATTGTGCTTGTTTATTTGTATCAGTGTCGA
The DNA here is from genome assembly GCA_949699795.1 of Spicauda simplicius. Classification (NCBI taxonomy): domain Eukaryota; kingdom Metazoa; phylum Arthropoda; class Insecta; order Lepidoptera; family Hesperiidae; genus Spicauda; species Spicauda simplicius. Next base: position 3,430,337 of record OX453071.1, on the reverse strand, counting down.
CGTACCTATATTGCTGTTTTTGTTATAAATATCAATATTTTTTGTATTCCTCTCCACCGCTTGTCACACTTAATCGGTCCCCCCACCCCCTAAACGTGTGACGTAATTTATGTCTGGGCACCAAATCAAGAAACATAAATGATGAATTTAGGTAAACTTTAATTTAGTTTAGTTAATGCTATTCAGAGAGGAGAGACGGAATCTCTTTAAATTACTGTTTTTTTCTTTTCAACAACAATATCTAGAAATGACTACATAATCATCACATTACGTTGTTTCGCCTTTACAATAGGTAGTTTTAAATACCAAAGTATTACAGTTAATAAATAGTGTCTGATTTAAGCTTTCTGCGAATAACTTGTGGTAGAAATGATTGCAATTTTAATTTTTACTAATGAGTATTTTTTCTGAATGGTCCCTTCTGTTTTCATAATGTGTTGATAAATATTTAATTACATAGTTTATTTCTGGTTCAAACTTACATTATAAATGATTATAACGCATATTATAAACAATTATGAAACTTATATATTTGTAATAGGAATCTACAAAAAATATATACATTTTTGTAATTGACAATATTTCCTGAGAAAGTCAGGCATTATTATGAATGGATAACTAAACAGTAAGTCTCGATGTATTTTTAAAAATGTTTTGGATGTATGTATTGCTATAACTGTCCTACTATTTACTGCTTTAGTGTGTTTTTTATAAATTATGTCACAAGTTTAGGGGAAGGGTATTTGTTTTGGTAAAGGAGATATTCATTTTGAGACGTCAGACGACATAATTAAAATGTCCGTCATATTTTTAAAATAAAGAGTGCTTATTGTTAGTTTAATACATATGTACGGGATTTAAATGTTTTAAATAAAATGCTAAATATTTGAAATCGCTAAAATAATACAAGTGTATCAATTTAAACCTATACCCATGGACTTCCTAAGGAAAAAGACCAAAAACGATCGGCGAAAAGTTCTGTTCAGTTTAATTTCCTTTTGTGTAAATTAGGGGGTGGGGATGCAGACTGTCTGGAAGTCGTTTTCGTCAATTTTTAAATGAAACGTGTTTTAAAAAAACCTTTAGATGTTATTGAATTAAAAAACATGTGCCTCAAAACGGACTCTGTATGACAAAAATGGATGGGGAACTAAATTATTGTGACATAATTTATCATCTAATATGAGGGCTAACTCCCTCGGTACTTATTCTTGTTTTACAGTTCATTACCATAAGACTGTATTTACAATGCTATGGATGATTATTAAATATGTAAATGTGTATTTCTAGTTTTTATTCTATATCCCGAATGAATTTAAATTATCCTAGTAAAAACAAAAGTGTTATTTGATCAAAGATTCAAAATGTCACTGACAATTCGTAAGTGCTTCCGCAGGCAAATATAATAAAACAAGTCATTTCATTTCTTTCTCAATAATAAATTCTGAATATCGAGATATTTTAAAAAGTTAAATGGGTGTCATGGATAATGACTTACGCGTTATTGGGACTGCGTTTAATAATGTGGGTATTGCGTTATTGAATGTTGTTTAGACTTATGATAAAAAGAGGGTAGACGTCGTGACGCCAGTATACGAAAGCGGCACGTGGACGGAGTCGTGTCAGTCTCTCAGTTGTGCTCAGTGAGTTCAGTGGTACTCAGTAATGCTCGATCAGTAAAACGAACTATCGGCCCTGTCGCGCTGTGGATTATTGTGTTTAATCGGAATCGCCGTGTACCCGGTTTCAACGTATACGAACGTTATCCCGCCACCCGCCCGTCCTTGGCGCCGCCATAGGTATGTAATATTTCAATTTCTTGTCATGATTAGATCTAATGTATCATATAAATAGAGATGCCGAAAAATCGATAGTTACACTATCGATTGTTGACCTCGAAAATCAGTTAGGATATCGATAGGACTATCGATAGTATTACTTAGGTATAATACTATCGATACTATCGATAGTATCGATAGTATAAAATATGGTAATACTATTGATGGTCTGCAATAGTATCGATACTATCGATAGTTGTTTGTTTGCGATAGTATTGATTTAGGTTTATTAACAATATAACAAAATATTGCTAATATTGCAGTGTTGTGAAGCGATATTATTGTACCGAACCCCTCCTTGAGACTGCCCGGGTAAAGAGGAGACCCTCGAGACCCGAAGAATCCTTATCCCCCCCTTATACCGCTGACAAAGACGTAGTATACGAGAGGCCAGGAGGGTAAGACGTCCCCGCAATTGAATATAACAAAATAGAATCGTGTAAGGGCCACAAAGGTATACACAGATTTATACTGTATATCGCGCACAATTCGTTAAACAACGCCTGTGTAGTACGTATGTACCTTTCGCTTTTCAGTGATTCGTAATCGTTACTAGTAAGCTTAAGTTTGAGTCTCAAAAAGTTACGTGTGACCTTTGCATTCAAAGTAATTAATATTACCAATAGCAAAAATGAATAATAAGATCCAGTTAAACAGAAGTAAGTGATTGATAATTTGATTAATAATTGAATTAATTGAGTTTGTAATATTCTACCTACATGGTACATTATTAATTAGACCATTTTCAAGAATATTGTTAATTTTATCACTGCACTGACCTTACCAATGATTGACCATTACTTCATACTCAGTATGAAGATATTCCTTATTAAATATTAATTACTGATAATACCACCGATACTATTACAGAATACATAACTATCGATAGTCAAAAGCTATCGATAGTATCGATACTATTGACACTATCGAGAGCACAGCGACTATCAAAGTTAAATACTATCGATAGTATCGATACTATTGCACATTATCAATAGTATCACCATGATGTATACTATCGATACTATCGATAGTATCGATAGTATTATACCTAAGTAATACTATCGATAGTCCTATCGATATTTTCACAATTGCCACACTATCGATAGAATATCGATAGTCTATCGATAGTCGCCTATCGAGCGGCATCACTACATATAAATAAATCTTATGGAAGTCAATTATATACGTTGAATCCCGCAGCTTCACCCGCGTTAACAAAAATCGATTTTCCCGTGGGAATAAGATATTTTCCCATAGTAAAAAGTAGCCTATATTTTATGCAAAAGTATCAGCTAACTCCCTAGTAAAGTTTATGAAAATTGCTCCTGCTGTTTACACGTGAAGAACTAAGAAATATACACACTCACAGACTTTCGCCTTTATAATATTAGTATGATGAAGTATGAGTATAGTCCAATATAGCTATGTATTATGTAAAGAGGCCAATCATCTTTCCCCAAACTTGGTGTTAACGCCTAGTGATGCTGACATTAAGATATAGGATTTGGGATTTAACTAATTTTCTAGATAAGGTGATAGACTACTAAACTAAAGCAAAAACTTATTTCTGGAAAATATTTAGGTAAGGAATATAACATTCACTTAACATATTTACAAAATGTGGGTTTGGTTGGTTGTACTTATCTATATCAAGGGTTTTTAAGAAACGCTCGCAATTTTTTTTCTATAATTTGAACCCCAAAATTACTGGTTACATCCATTACATAAATGTACCGTTATTTAAATGAATTAACATATAAAAAGACGCAATGAAAATATTATATTACATATTTAGAACTCATTGTATTGAATTAAAATAAATAGTAAACTCAGAAAGCTGCAGAAATACTGCTACTATATCCTTATATTAGTATATTTAATACCGTAAGTATTCAATACCGATATACTATGACAGATAAGTGATCAATCCCTAAACAGATTTTAATCAAATTATCACAATGATTAGTCATGCTCTGTAAGTGTTTTTAAACTTGATAAGATTAAGAAAAATTCACTCAACATGCTTTCTATATATGAAATAAGTCAATCAATGTTGACTTCTATGCTATGTTTGAAATTTTATTTTTATTAAAAAAAGCTCTTTTACTAAGACATTCTATATCATTTATTTGTTTTATGTACGACAATGCACTTTGGGGAAAGCATGCAATGTTGGTTAAAAACAAACACAAATCTAATAACAAAGTACTATTGATATATACATAGTAAAATAAAATAGACATTAAACGGAATTTATTGCTTTATTTCCTTTTATCATATACACTGATTATTTATTGCTTTATTTCCTTTTATCATATACACTGATTATGTATTGCTTAAAATTAAAATCGTTGATTTAGCTGCTAATAAATGAAATCAAAGGAATGTTGATACAAAACTGTCACAACAAATGCTAGACTTACTCTGTTATATATTATTTTCAATTTATATTTAATTACAATTTCCTTGTTGCCATTCACATGGACTGATAAATAAGAAAGTCTTGCAAAAGATATTCAAACAATCTCGTATACTAATACTCATATACTAATAATCCCAATTTGATACTGGATAGGGCTAGTACAACCAAGATTTTAACTTATATACATAATTAAACTATGAAGATGCATGTCATGCCAAATTTCTTTAGACTAGTATTCAAGCGAAAGCTTCTACAATCTATTTCTATTTGAGACAAATGTAACCACTACACTAGTCATAGAATGGTTTGAAACTATAAATATTGTACAATATCAGGATAGGACACTTAATGTTAATGCTACGATTTGAACTTTCAAAATCTGACAACTAAATTGTGCTAAGCACAAGTAAATTTCATTTTAATCTTATGTTTCTAGAGCTTTGGTTTATCAATCATAATATACATATTTTAATTATTTCTTCTACTTTGCTACCATTCCAATAAAGTTAAACTGAATTAATCTCTTCAATACTTTCTATAGTACGTGTTTATATCTGATTTACTCAAGCTGTTTTGTATCAAAGAGCCAAATTAAAAAAAAAAAAAACGCTTTCTACACTCATAGCCCCACAGTAGGATTTTCTCCTGTGTCGTGGGTGCCATGGACACACACAAAGACGAATACACAAACACCCAGACCCAGAACAAGAATCTAAACTCACCATTCAGATACCTGTCTGGCCGGGAATCGAACCCGGGACCCACTGCGTGTCAGACCGGTATGGTAACCGCTGCGCCACGCGGGACGTCATTAATAAATTAACGTGAAGTGCTATTTCTTCACAAATGCAAGGTCACTAAATAAAGTTATTTGATACTGTAAATTAAACTATTGGTATTATTAACCACAATCTGGTAATAATAAGTAATGATAGCTTATCATTGAAGCATTATGTAAAATATGCTAACACTTTACAATTTTAATTTAAACTGTCTGCTTAATAAATACATTTCAATTACAAATGTAGTCTTTAAAACTGAATTAATTATAAATTATATATTTTTAAATAATACATTATATTACTAGACAAGATTCACAGCATTGACCTTGCTTTATGCATTGTAACACTTGTATAATAAAGGCTATTACCGTGAAGGTCAGGAGTTGATGGCAAAATTGTAACCTTGTATGTTTTTTAATAACATTTACTGCATGTAACTTAACAGTAGGAAGTTAAATACAACAGATAAGAAAGAAGTGTTTTATACAATAGATATATTACAATAAATTAACATCAAACACCAGTTTAGCCTCGGCTCCCATCAACCTAGTATTGAAATACAGTATTCTCAAAAAACTGACAATGAATAACAGCATTTACAAGGAAAATAATTATGATTCTTAATACATCTTTATCTTGATGCTCAACATGGCATTGAAGATTACCTAAACATTTGTACAATTTAATTTTCTATCCTCTTAATTCCTATATCCATGAACACTTTCTTGACGTCTTCAAAGACATCCTGGGGGCCCACCTCGGCGTTGACCTTGCGCACCAGGCCTTGCTGCTCGTAGTGTTCGATGATCGGCATCGTATCGTTCAGGTAGGTGTTGAACCTCTTGGTAAGGCTCTCCAGGTTGTCGTCGGAGCGGCCGCTGCCCGCCGCGCCGCGCCCCAGGCACCGCTCCGTGCACTTGTCCCGCGAACATTCGAAAAACAACACAAACAATAACTTAGTCTTGTCGGACATGACGCGTTCCCAGCCTTCCAAGTTGTCCTTGTTACGCGGAAATCCGTCGATCAAAAAACGGGTTTTGCCAGACTTCTCCATGGCTTTGTGTAGCAGAGAACAAGTAACCTCGACTGGAACAATCTGTCCGTTGCGGATTTTCTCCTCGATCATGTCTCCGTATTCGGAGCCGGGCCTCTGGCGTTCCTCTCGCAGCAAGTCTCCAGCGGATAAGTGCACGAAATCCAATTCCTTTGAAATAAATGAGCACTGGGTTCCTTTACCGGCGCCGGGCGCTCCCAACACGAACACGACTTCGGGCACCATTTTACTGATTTTAAATGAAAAACGTCTGACAAAGCGATCCAACATCAAGCAGCTATCCTAATTATAATTTATAGGTCTTCCTCGTTTTAAAAAACATGCGCACAACCACAACCTTGCCTAATTCGATTTTGACGTAATCGCGGCGCATAACGCAGTAGCGCACCTTTTATTGGCACCTAAAGGCGGTGTTAGACCTGGGTTGTATGCCGCATAATTTATGGCCATAAATGTAGGTTATATCTTCGCAAAAATAAGTAAATGACATTCCCGTAGGCATGTCGATATTAAAATCTACATTATATATCTCAGCATATAAGTCAACTAAAATCAATTTTATTATTTTATTATTTACAGACCCTTAATTTTTCTTAATAAAAATATGTATTCTTTTAAGTGTGTCGTCAAACAAAACGATACTAGATCATAACAGTCTTAGTTCTTAATTTTGTTCAAATTAAACTAATTGACCACACCGTCTTTACATAAAAAAAAGCAGCGTCTGGCTCCGTCATATGAAAATGTCAAATTCTAAATGAGGCTCAGCATCGATTCACTTGACAGTTGAAAAAATAAATGTTGCCATCATTTTCATCAAGTATCAATCATATCAAAAACGAATTGGGATCCAACTGAGAACATCGACGAAAATTTTATGGAATATTTATATTTACAGGTAGTAGGCGAGATGAAAAATTCGATAAAGCAGAGAACCCAAGCTTTAGATTGCCCTTCACATAAAAAGTCTACGGCGACTAATCTCTCTCCATTCACGCGCGATTGCGAGCAAACAGTGAACACAGGCTGCCGTGTCATATGTAGACCCGGTCTACGTAAGACACTGCAGTCTGTATGAGAAAATGTCTACTAGACCCGCTTTACCTTACGCTCACTCATTTGTAATTGTCTCCTTCTTCATTTCTAATAACTCTGTGAAGACTAGCGTTGAAAAAAGCGGGAAAATTCCCCGTTTTATTCCAATTCCTTCGTTTTTATCCTAGTTATATTGGAAATTTTAAAGAAAAATTAGGTTGAAATATTTCATGTTTTAAAAAAAAAAAGCTGAAAAATATGAAAGAAACGGATAATTATTGTTGTTTTTTTTGTAATTATATTTATTGTAATGTAATTAGCTTGATCCCAGATTTCATAATTTCGTGTCTTCTTACTCCTAGTCCCTATGTGACAACTAGTTCTTACAACTGTCTCAGTATATTGGTAACCTTGCAGAAATTTTGCAGAAAAACATCCCTGAATTAAAAAGTAACCATACCTCACTATAAAAAAAACTTTTTAATAATAAAAATAAATAATAATAAAATAGTTTATTGCCCCAAAACTGACATACACAATAATTTAAATTTAAACGCGAGAAATAACAAATGCTATACACTAAAATGAACAATAACAAATTAAATAAAAAAAAAAGAAACGGACAAGAGAAAATATTTTTATGAGGGCAAAGGAAGAGGCTCAGCATTTTGCTGTTCGGAGACCTGGGTCTCGTACAGCGCTGTTTTTCAGCCACTCCCTACTCTCCCTAAGATATTGTGCGGGAGATGGTTGTATGTTCCCCAATCCCAACCGACACAGATAAAATGCAAACACAAGAAGTATCACTCAATAATAATAATAATAAATGCAGCAGTGAATTGAAAACAAAAATAATACAAAAATAAACAAACAATTTAACCTTGCGTGTGTGTGTGTGTATGTGTGTGTTTGTGTGTGTGTGTGTGTATGTGTGTGTTTGTGTGTGTGTGTGTGTGTGTAAATTGTTATACTTATATATGTGTATAGATAGGAATTACTTAATAATGTTATAGAACTCTCTTAGGCGTATAGACTTACAATGCGCATGTGCCAAATTCTCTACAGCAAGCTGTCTCCTTAGAAGTGCTGCACGGTATTTAGCTTTAAAAGCCTCTACACTCATATTATTTTTTAGTGGCACTTTTTTTCTTGCTAATTTAAATTTACAAAAAAATACTTATCTTTGGCTATGAAAAATGTATGTTATTTCTTTCGATTCAATTATAATAATAATAATACAAAGATTAATTATAAATAATTAATCTTTGTATTTGAAATATGATTGTTCTTTTTTGTTTTTTATAATTATTAATTATTTCTTTTCATGGATTTGTTTATAGACTGTCCAAACTGTATATATATGAAAAACAGCTGTTTCCTTTTTTTAAAAGTAACTGCCTAGTCTGAGTATGTACGTATTTCTTTTTTTACTTTCTTCTGCTATTAATTTACTGATAGAAAACTAAAGGGATCTAATCTAAGTATGTACGTATTTTTTAAAATCTTCTATTAAATTACACATAACAACTTACCGAGTACATATAACTAATCCGAGTAACTCCTTCTTCGGCGCAGTGACAGCCCGTCAACAGGCGAACGCGGCGACTAAGCGAGCGCGCGGCGGGTCGTCGTCGGACGAGTTTGTGCGAGGCTCTGACGACGACCTCGACGGACACAACGACGAATACCGCGCGTCCGACGACGACACGAACCCGTTCGGCGCGGGCAGCGACAGCGACGAGGGTAACGCTCAACGACAACACAGCCTAATAGACACCGCATCTAAGGCGAACACTTTCGGGCAACACATCAGTGTATTAGCACTGATATAATAAACCGAGCGCGAGCTATATTTCAGTACGGACCACTTATGTGACCTGTGAACATCGTATTACGAGACTTTAAATAGCGCGAAATAAATTATTTAAAAAATAAAAAAAAGTGAAGCAAAATGTCTTCCTCATCATTAAGATGGTGTAAAAATGTAGCAAAGCATCTAATTTCAAAAAAGACGGCATAACATTTCACAAGTAAACTATTTTCACAATTATAGTTTCAGGAATCAAATTATCTTGGAGCTCAACTTACACTAGTCTTAAACAGCGCCCGTTGATGTCTTCTTACAGTGCATCTCTTTCCTTTTCATTAAATTAAATATTTCTATCCTTTTCGTCCATTTTGGTAGTGATGTACACCTGAATTAACTGATGAAAGATAACAACTAATGCAATTGAATATTACTTGAATTGAATTTAAAATAAATAATTATAGTTTTAAACTTTTAATCATAAACTGACAATAATTATAGTTATTTGATGACTCTAATGTCTAAATATGCATCTACCAGATTAATTAACCGACTTCAAAAAGGAGAAGATACTCAATTCGGCCGGTATATATATATATATATATATATATTTTGTATGTACAAGGATTACTCCGTCGTTAGTGGACCGATTTTAATTATTCTTTTTTTATTGTGTAGAGACGAGCTGCGAATTGGTCCTACTTAAATATGGTTAGGTTAGGTCCATCTATGGGTTCTGGAGAAAATGAGGGGAACTCCTTAACCGATAGGAGTAATTGAGTTGTGTGTGAAGATATTTGATATAGGTTCGAATGAAATTGCAAAGCCAATTTATCATTGACTATTTAAGGGTCTGATAATGTGTCTCGGAGACAAAATATGTAACTCCTCATCCGATGGGAATAATTGAGTTGTGTTTAAAAATATTTGGTGTAGGTTGTAATGAAATTGCAAAGCCCGTTCATTCATCACTGACTATTTAAGGGTCTGATAATGTGGCTCGGAGACAAAATATTGTAACTCTTCAATGGATGACAATAATTGAATTGTGTTTGAAGATATTTGGTGTAGGTTATAATGAAATTGCAACACCAGTTCATCTTTGACTATTTGAGGGTCTATCAGACCCTGTTCGTCAGTCTCGGTGACAAAATATGTAACTCCTCAGCCGATAGGAATAATTGAGATGTGTTTGAAGACATTTGGTGTAGGTACTAATGAAATTGAATTACTTGCTTACTAGCTATGATCAGAAGAACATACGTACATATAGAAATGAAAAAAAAACTTTTGTATAAAAAGTTTAACCGACTTCCCCTGTCAGCCTTTTTATATACGATGGGTTAGGTTAGGTTGGAACTTAAAAGAAAACATAAAACTAAGCGAGTCGAAGTCGGTACTCACATAGGACACATGTGGTTTCGTCGTGATCTAGCGAAATATGTTGAGCGTCGACTTCAGGACTACTACTAAGTACCTACCTACTGTGTATGCTCTAAACCAACATGTATTTAGATTATTTTTTACTTTTTTGTTGCATGGAAGTCGGTTGTATTTTTTGTTTAATTTTTTTTTATTTATTACAAATTCCATAGATCCGAAACCTACAATTAGAAGAATTTATACCAAGTTAATTCATTTTAAGAATAATTAATTCATTTTTTGCTTAAATAGATTTTATACAACAATATTAATACTTCAATATTAGTAATACTATACCTACTATGACCTATTTATTAATCGTCATAATCAATTATAATTATTTTATTATTTCTAATCAATAACCCATTACAAAAACGTTCCCATCACTAATTGTAATTTATGATTTATTGCGACCTTGAATCGACCAATTGCAATGCTTTCTTTTACCGCTCCCCCGCCCCGCATACCTCAGTGCTTTGACTGAAATGTTTCTTAGTAGAAATGAAGACATGAGGTGTCTATTAAGCTATGTTGTCGCTGGTAACGCTCTACTAGCTACTCGTAGTGTTGTGTGGTCGACGGACTCGTGTCCTTACGACGAGTACCGACGACGACGACACGAACCCGTTCGGCGCGGGCAGCGACAGCGACGAGGGTAACCCTTCACTAGCTGTATTGTAAGGCACCTAAAATAGTATATTCCTACAACGGGGCGATGGGTTTGTTATGATTAATAATTTTATAATTTACTTTGTTTTTTGTCGTATGTTTAAAAGTAAAAAAAAAAAACGATTGTTGAAGAGTTATTTCTCTACATAATATTTAGTTTTTGTTTTATTAAAATTTACCTGTGCTATTAAAAGTTACTATTACATGTTTGCTTAATATCGGGTATCTACTTTATATTCCATTACCTACATAATGTGATTATCAAAAACATTTTAAAGCCTCAAACCTAATCTCATTGGTACAATTAGACTAATGTAATACTACTAGTTATTATTCGAATGTTGTGTGTTGTTTCACTATTTGTTTGTAAGTGACTTAACAAACTGAAGGGATGTTAAAATTATAATTTCTCTCTACAATCAACAGACCCATGGGTGACTCGCAAGAAGAAACCAAAGAAGGCGAATAGCACGCAGGACAAGATCTAGACTATGTTCGAGAGGAAGAAAAGCGCTCCTCCCGCGAGGGTGACGCTCACCACCGCGGCGGGGCAGCTGGTCACGGGCACGCCTGTGGGTACTAATGGGATTTATTTTGGTGAGCGGTGTTCGTTTTTTTTTAAATATCTTTGTAACGAGTGTCCAGTAACGAATTATACTTTATAGTTATTACTAGCTGACCCGGCGATAAAAGTCAAAAATCTAAATTTATCAGTGTTCTTCTACTTTAAGCAAGTATTACACATAAAAACCTTCCTCTTGAATCACTACCTTTTAAAAAAACTGCGTTAAAATCCGTACTGTAGTGTTATTGATCTAGCATACAGCGTAAAGCGGCTGTGTGTTATACTTTGTAGTGATACTGTTATTTGGGTGGTGATTACCACTATTATTTTTAATTATTAATGGGGTGGTAGAGAGACCCCTTCTAACCTCACCAAAAACCTGCAGGTCATCGTGGATCTGTGGTAGTCACAAAGTACCAACGTATCCGTAGTTAAGATCAGATTTGACAAATTTTGTTTGGAAATGTTTGTCCATGGATGGCAGTTGCTATCGGATGTACTGAATGCTTTTCATTTGAATAGTCATTTGTCTTTTTATCGTTTCGTACTCAAAGGGTAAACACAGAAGCCTATTACTAAATCTTCGCTGGCCGTCTGTCTGTCGCCAGGCTGTATCTCATGTGCCACAATAGCTACACAGTTGAAATTTTCACAGATTATGTACCTATTTGTATTGCCGCTATAAGAATAAAAACTATCAGATTAACATATTTATTTAAGGGGGACTCCCATACAACAAATATGATTCTTTTTAACCCTTGATGAAACCCTTCGTGCGTTAGTCCGAAAGGCACTGGTTTTTTTTTTGTTTTCACTCGGACATTGTGAAAGATTTGTAGTCCATATTTAACCCCCCCCCCCCCCCCCGCTCCCTTCTTCGCAGGTCCCCCGAGCCGTGCGGCGGCGCCGGCCCGGTCCGCTATCGAGCGCGCTTGCAGCATGGAGCTGCTGGCTGCTGGCTGCCGCCCAACACGCTCGACCAGCTGGTGGACGAGCTAGGCGGCACTCAGAACGTGGCCGAGGTAACGTACTCCCCCCAGTTCCTCCAGGCCTCCCAGCCCTCCTATCTGAATATGCTTTAATTAATGCAAACGGCAGTAAGAGTCCAATTCTAATTTGACATTTAATGGCGATTTTTGCTAAATATCAAGCTAGAAGTAATTTTTGGTCCAATTACATAATTGGCAACCAGTTAACGATTTACACCCCCAAGACTGATGGAAAGGGGGTTTTGTCAGTCTTAAACTAATAATGAGTGTATCTACAAGATTAAAAATTTCAGTTTTTATAATTTTTCGAAACTATGAAAATTTCAATGAAACCCGTTTTTTTCTTAAGGTTTTATTTTCTGATTATTTCAATGCAAAACCGAATAAAACGGTTAAAGACGAAAAATCGTTTTTTGTTAGTATCAGAAACCCTCGGCCAAAAGCTATATCTATTAGTGACCTTGTAGTGTAATTCCGTTATGATTAAATCTCATTATAACTTTTTCATGAATTCGAATTTACACTACCTTTATTGCCTAGATTTGTTAATATCGTAAAACTTATAACAATAACAAACATGCCATTAATCACCAGATTCGGGGGGCAGGAATATATACAAAAACGCATTTTTATTTCTTTATTTATTTTATTTAACTATTTTATTTAAAAACAGTTAATAACAAAATCATTATTACTCCTGGATTATATTGTTTTCTGTGTCACCAAAGCCATTCCCAGTTAGTTGCAGTACCTGTAACAAAATTAATTTACAAATTAATAACTATATCCTATCAAAATATACTATATTTGTAGGCATAAGTTATCAGGGTTTTAAAATGGTTGACCTCAAAAGATATTCAGAACAGGTCTGTGATATGATCATCATTGAATATAATTAATATGTTGATACATTACGACTACTCAAAAAGTAGGGAATATTTGGACTAACATAATAGATTTAAATAATTACTTTGTAATATATATATTTTTTATTAATATATCAAAATTAAATACTCTAAACTAACCATAAATACAGTAGACATATTAACCAGTAGGGAAAACTGCCTATAAGCGCTCGAAAACAGCACACTCAGGCTACGTAATCACGGAGCGGTTTTCACCCGCGGCCGCCGCGGTTGCGGGCCCGCAGCTTCTGTAGGATGCAGATATAAGTGTAAAAAATTAAAGCAATACTCACGATGCGTTTTTCGCCCGCGATGCGCGCGGTTGTTTGCGGCTCCCGCTGCACCGGCGGGCAACCTGTAGAACCGCGCGGGCCGCGGTCAGCCGCAGCCGCGGCGGTTTGCGCCCTCGCGCTCTGCGATCAGTTGGCGGGCGAGTGCAGTAGTCAGGACCTCAACTGATGGTAAACCGCCCGTCTTGCGGTTTTCGCCCGCCACGTTTGCGGTCGATAATCGCAACCGCGGCGGCAGCGGAACCGCAATAATAGGCGGTCTCGTGAGTTTCGCACAAAAGCTGTGGGCCCGCAACCGCGGCGGCCGCGGGTGAAAACCGCGCCGTGAGTACGTAGCCTCAGGCTACGTACTCACGGCGCGTTTTTGTCCCGTGCCCGCCGCGGTCGCGGAACTGCGGTTTTATTTATAAACTCACAAAACCGCCTATTCTTGCGCGGTTACGCTGCCGCCGCGGTTGCGTTTATCGACCGCAAACGTGGCGGGCGAAAACCGCAAGACGGGCGGTTTACCATCAGTTGAGGTCTTGACTACTGCACTCGCCCGCCAACTGATCGCAGAGCGCGAGGGCGCAAACCGCCGCGGCTGCGGCTGACCGCGGCCCGCGCGGTTCTACAGGGTGCCCGCCGGTGCAGCGGGAGCCGCAAACAACCCGCGCGGTTCTACTGCGTGCCCGCCAGTGCAGCGGGAGCCGCAAACAACCGCGCGCATCGCGTCGTGAGAAATGCTTTAATTTTTTACATTTATATCTGCATCCTACAGAAGCTGCGGGCCCGCAACCGCGGCGGCCACGGGTGAAAATCGCTTCGTGAGTACTTAGCGTCACAGAAACATCGCGTCGACGAGGCCGCTATGGGGTTTTCGCGGTACTTCAGTAGCGCGAAAATCCCATAGCGGCCTCGTCGACTCGATGTTTGTGTGATTGTGCCGTTTTCGAGTTTCACTTATGGCTGCAGTTTCCCTACTGGTCTAAATAAAGTTAAAATTTTAATGCTTACCCATAATGTTGAGTAGTGTGGAAAAATGATGTTCCAAAACTGCAAACAAAAAAGTTCGTTAGAACAAAATACACAAACAAATTGAAAGATATAGATAAGATTACAAATATATCAGTCCTGTTGAGCTTAATGAAACCGTCACGATGGCATCAGGGTAACTTTATCATCATTGTAGGGTTTTTTTAAGTAACAACATTTGTTATTATAAAATGTTACTCTGCATCTTAATGACAAAGAGTGTATTTAGTGATGAAAAATAATTCTTAAAGCATTATGAAAACAATGAAAATACATAAGTACAATATTACAAGAATATTCGTATATATTTTTATAATTATAATGTATTGCAAAGGTTAACGTAATTTACACTTACCTTTATTATTAAATGTAGCCCATATAGATGTAACTGATAGTACCTGTAAAAAAAAAAGAACCTCAAGTTATATATTGCAGTATAAACCGATAATTATATAATCTACGATAAATACATCAGGCCTGTTGAGCTTGTTGAAACCCTCACGGTGGCATCTGGTCAACTTTTTGTCATCATATTTTAAATATACTAAGTGAATAAATAATAGGACTTGTATAAAAATCGGTTGTCATTTAAATGTCTCTTAATATTTGGGTTGCTAGCTGACTAGGCTTAAAAATATTCTAGGAAACTAATCACATAGAAACTTGATAAACCATTTAAACATAAAACATTTTTTTACAAAGAATGAAGACATTTACTCTTTCTTATAATCCACTATTATTTGTAGACTTCCAGTTGTGCACAGCAGACCTTTCCAAATGATTGTGTCATAGTCCACAGCAATGAGCAAGTGTAAATAGGTAGGAAATATGAAATTTATCTTACCTTTATAGTCACAGGATAACTTGAGAGATACTCGCAGCGTTAAGCATCTGTAAAATATAGGTGTACATTAAAATTTCGTATACACGAAGCAGTAAATAAATATTACTAATTGGAGTGTTGGGTCAGGATATATTTTAAAATTGTCCTCATTACATCAGAACAGGTCTGTGTGATCATCATAGTGATATACGAAATAATTAATTATATATAAAGATAATTATATTTACTAATAAGCACACAACTCTTTAGAAACATTTTTATAAATATACACATATACTTATATAACGTCACTGATATTTGGCTTTCCAATTGCGATATGTAATTTGTGAAATTTGTGTACGTAATTATATAATTTATATTGCTTACCTTTGTGTAAAAAGTTCCAGTTGACATCTAAAAAATAAAAAATACGTGTAAACAAATTGTACAATTTGAACTTATACTACATATGTTTTATATTGAATAATATTTGAAACTCACCTGTAATTTTAGTAATTTTTTTGCGAAATTTGCCTGAACCTAATTCAAAATTAAAATTAAACAATGCATTTACAATAGAAAAATTATAATTTAAAAATTAATTACAGTATAATAAAAGATGTCCAGGTTCCCAACTACGATTGAATGATAACAAATCTCTCGATTGTAGGGACTGTAAATATCTTATAATATTCATGTAAGATATATTGGCAAATGTGCCTATTATCACAAGTCGTGGTAAATATTAACAATGCGCATCCATCAGGAATATTTTATTGAAAGTTGTCGATATTTCCCGCGGCACTTACAAACTTAGAGGCGATAACTAGTGGCTCATCATATGAAACAAAAACAAATCATATGTGTGTAATAAACATATTGTATAGTGCGTGAGGCGCTTTCGGTAATGTTACATATATTACAGTATGATTGCATTAGCTACGGCGTTTACAATTTGTCCAAGTATTGACTTAAGTCGGGAAGACCTTCCTTCAATCCTTTCCTTTTCCTTGTTTCCTGGAACAAGAAATTATATATTTTAATGCACTGCCTCTTCAACCAACCTTAATAAATATTATAGGATATGAAAATATGTATCTCGCGCGCCGTAGCATACAATACTGGGACATAAGGATAGAGGTCCTTTGCAGCGTTTAGACGCGCGAGAAGCAATCGCTCTCCTTCCGCGGTGGCCGCCGTCGTCACCGCGTGTCCACCGCGACGAATCACAGTAGACACGCTACGGCGTGGCGCGTTTCGCAGAAGTGTTACGTATAATAGGAGTTTTAAGTGGATGAAATATTGTCTCAAGAATACAAGTCATTTAGTAAGTTTATAAGAACACGAGAGTAGACATTATGCAGAGGTCTATATCGTGATAAGTTTGTCCTATCATATTTCTCTTTCCATTCATTCGATTTAGTTGAAATATAGCCTATAACCATCCTCGATAAATATCCTATTAGATCCAAAAAAATATATTTACATCTGACCATCAGAGATTAACGCGTTCAAGCAAATTTAAAATAATATTGAGTATAGATTTATTTTGCCTCCTGTATTACCTTTATTAATTGCTACACATCTATGACGTTAAGTTGTATCAGTCAAATTACTAAAAATCTATTGGTGTTGGTTCGGAAATCCACTGATGAATAATTAGGAATACACCTTATTTACTAAACCTTACCACGCTTTTTAGGCACTAAATCGAGAAATTTCCCATGTAAATTTTGAATTAATGGTAGAAAACCCCACATAAGTCTCATATAAAACACAAGTGTAGTGCAAATTTACATAATAGTGCAAAAAATAAATAAGCCGATCGGCTCGTACTTTTTGAAATATGGTATACAGAAGATGAATGTTGTTTACCTGTACTACAGCGAACGGCTTGCTGCCGGCCTCGCACGGGTCCCCGGGCAGCACCTGCCAGTGGTCGAACACGCACTGCGGGAAGGCCTGGCCGCCCGTGTTCGAGCGCAGGTCCGCCGTGAACCCGAACGACTCGTTGACGGGCAGGTACGCCTTCACCACGAACATGGGCGTGCCCGCCACCTGCGACTCCTCGAACACGTGCCCGCGCCGTCTGTTCAGCACGCCGTAGATACCGCCCACTGCCACCTCGGGACACTGGATGACATTGGTTTGTTATATTATATTTATAGGTATTATAACAGAATTATTAATACTTATCATAACACAATTAATTACAAATACGTTCAAGTTTCAAGGTGGTAGAACCAGTGTAGTTGACCGGGGAAGTACCACCGGCACACCTATTTCTCGTCGTATCGGTAGTAGCTACGCATCTGTGATTGACTTCAGATGAAACCCATGTTCTGTATGTAGAACATGGGTTGATTACAGATGTCCTTGGGCGGCTGCATGCTCGTTTGAAAAACAATATCACAAGAAATAAGAACTGGAATAAAGTAAAAAAAATATATATTTTTTAAATGATTACTAACACTCATTAATGAATAAAATCGTCATTAATTTAAAATAATAATTGTCTTACAATTTAATTTTGTAGGGAAATATCTAAAGATGATTCAGACTAGTGAATTGAAACAACCCTAAAGTAATGTGTATAACATTTACTTTAGGGATGTTTACAATAAATAACATTTTAGAAATATTAATAAATAAAAAAATAATTTAAAACATTTTAAAAATATTAAAGACACGATCCACATATGAACTATGAACATAAAACATAGGCAACACAAAATGAAAATGGTACCACAAAAAGTAGGATACATGCTGCAGTAAACAAATATTTGTCTGGAATACTTTTCTTTATAAAATTAATCTATTACTGATTTGGAGCTCTTTAATTGATTTATGTAGAAATATAACTTTAGAATAAGAAGAATTCATTATCGCACGGTGAGAATAAAAGGAACGCGATAATATATAATGCGAAAATTTATTTTCCTAAAAATAAACAAAATTGCGTTTGCGTTCTGGCAAATCTATTATAGCTTGCGGTTAATAATAAAAGGGACTCTACATTCATGTCTGACGTCACTTTTACTTTTCCTAGATGACAAGACTATTTTATTATTAAGTAGTATTGTTCTCAAGTAGCAGATTTTTCAAAAATCTGGTTTTTCATCTTCTCACTGTGCGGTAAGTAATGAAGAGACTTGACAATGTAAAATGTTATATAACTACAAATGCTAAACTGAAAATGTACATTGATTGACAATATACACACGTAAGCATTATTTCGTTCAGAATATACATTTGAAGCCACAAGTCATCTTCATCACTAGTACATTTAACCACGCTCTAATACCGTAAGTCCAATGAGTAACAGAATTTATAATATAATTAGGATAATCGCCAATATCGGGTAAGTGTTAAGATTTTTTTGTAACATGTTAGTTCCCCTATTCAGGCAAGGCGTATGTGTTTGTCATCGATGCCAAAACAAAGAACTGTTAATGTGCCACGTATCGGAAAGGCGGCCCGGCGTCAGTCTGCCTGCCCGCTCAGGAATCACGTGGAAATGGGGGCATGCTTCGAGCTTTAAAATCATGCTTACACATAAGAAATAATAATTGAGACTGTTCATTGATGTCTATTGTTTGTTGATAGGAGCAATCTTAGTGGTCACCGTCTACTATAGACATTCAGAAAAAAATACCGATCCAAGATGAATTCATAAAATCATGTTTAATCAAAAAAGGAAAAATGTACTACTAAGTTTTTGCAAAATATGGTATAAACGCATATCTTTAAAGCTAAAGTTTAATTCAAGATGTTAACTCACGCGAAATTTTTAAACCATACATTATTTATATTATTTAATAAGAAGAGTTTTAAATTGCGTAACTTTTATTTATCCAATATAGACTTAAATGTCCGTTTATTGTACACAAATGAACAGACTTAAAAATACTTCAAAACACTTTCCATTCATTCCGGGGTGTATATAACCACTTGGGTTTACGATATGAGGTACAAAACTGATAGTACACAAAGAGTAGAGCAACATACCTGAATCTCGCACAGGTACACGGGCTCCATGATACGCGGCTGCGCGGTCAGCAGACACGCGTACAGACACCGTCTCGTGGTTGGAATGATCTGACCGCCACCTCTGTTCGTATAAAACATTACGATTTAGCATATTTGGCTCAGTGAATTACTTAATGTATAACTTATTTCTGTATCTGCATAACAACAACATAATTTACTTAGTTTAAAATTACAAGTAAAATGGATCAATGAAATTTAGTTGCTTTGCTGCATTTGTTCTCTAAACAACTAAATAAATTAAATTTTCATTCCCGTTCTCTTTACTAATTCCATGCATAGGTTGTCTGGAAGAGATCGCTGCCTAGCGATAAGACCGCCTATTGCATACTACTAATCTACTTTGTATTTTTATGTTTGTATGTAATTATAGTGTGCAATAAAGAGTATTCTATTCTAAATTCTTACATTTTTATTTTATTTTATTTAAGTGTTTATACCTCTTCTAGGTAACTCAAGTTTATTTTTATATACAGCAGTATTAACAGGGTTTCCAAAAATAAAGCTAGTATGCTTGTATCTAAGCGAAAACCATGATAACACTAAAATATAATAATGTTACTGTTATCGCACTGACCTGTGGATAGCGTCCGTGTGCAGCGTCACATCGTAGATGTTGAAGCGCACGCCTCTCAAGTTCTCCTCGGCCATGACTCCCTCCTTGGCGGCCCACTGGAAGCCGGCCACCACCGAGTCCTTGATCTCGTTGAGGTACTGCACTCCCTTGGAGCAGTCCACCATCATGTTGGGGCCGGTGCCCTCGGGGCCGAAGCACCAGATCTTACGCGCCTCGGTCACGTCGTAGCCGTACTTCTCGTTCAGGTAACGCGCGCGCGTCTTGAACTCGTCGCGCGGGTTTACGCGGCCCTGGTTAGTAAGAAGGGAGAGTTAATATGTTCATCTTAGTTATGTAGAATTTCTGAGAATCTCAAATGTACAATAATAATACCTTTTCTATAATTTACCATGGACTGGCATAGTTCTACTCTTTACTTTTATACTTTCTTACTTTTGATACTTTCTTGTTATTTATTATTTTGATAAAGAGGATTGTTTTATTCTAAAGCTAAGTTATCCGAGCTCTTAATTAATTTCATTAGCAATAATTATAAGAGCTATGGTGGAAGTCATTTTTAGATTCTCTTTTCCTAGCCTTCACTGTGTAAAACGTAATATTAATTCAGTATCTGTATTTATATACTCGCATTCTGTTGTATTTATCTTGTATTTTTGTATGAAATATATATTTTTTTATAAAATTCTTAGTACAGTTTGATACCACTGCTTACCTCATCAATATCCTCGGGCAGACCATCGGGCATGGGCTGGGCCTTCATGAAGAGACGATTGTGCTTGTTGGGCGACTTGGACAGACACATCTGGTCGGACTCCTCCGCCACCGTCTCGCGGTACGACACCACTGGGTCGGACTTCTTGATGGGAATGCACGCATGGTCCTCTTCTAAGTCCTGGGAATATTATTAATAACTCATAAATTATCTGAAAAATACAATTAAGCACACACAATTCAAATCTGTGCTCCTCCTAACAAATGTGGAGTCAAATTTAGAAAATTGATGTTAAAAATCAATGTTATTCGTTTAATATTTCATGTCAGCGAGGTTTTCGATAAGTAAGAGTGACTTGGCTCCTCTATTTCTGATGAATTTTGATGATTAAAATATTCCTTGTTCAATAATTTCATCATTTAAGTTTCCGATAGCCCAGAGAAACAAGCCAGATCACCACACCAGAACAGCACTAAGTTCATTATACAACAGGCATCAATTGAACTGAAAATATGAGCACCAACAACAGTGCATAAAACCTTCAGACATATTGAAAATTAAAGACGTTTAAAGAACCAGTACACACCTTGAGACAGATCTCAAGATGGAGCTCGCCAGCGCCGGCGACGATGTGCTCGCCGGACTCCTCGTTGATGCACTGCACCATGGGGTCCGACTTGGCCAGCCGCTTCAGACCCTCCACCAGCTTGGGCAGGTCGGCGGGGTTCTTGGGCTCAACGGCGATACGCACTACAGGCGACACGCTGAACTTCATCACCTGAGGAAACAAGGAAAATTAATATGATTAATAATAGACCCTTAAAAATTAATCAGCCTTCTCTAAGTTACATAGCGTTGCTTATAGAACAATACCGCGCAAGTACAAAGTAGGCGATTTTTATGCAAAACCTCGGAAGTGAAAATAAAACATGATTATGGTAAAACAAATGTAAACATTAGGATTAACATCGTTTATCATAAACAGTTATTTTTTCACAAAAAAAAAACTTGTATATTCTTGAAATTAATTATTTGAGTGAGTCAAAATGACTTAAGTTGTATTGTTATCTAAGCGACGATACTTATTTTTAGGTTATAAAAGTAATATTTATTCATTATTCTACAGACAACTTATATGCTTACTGATAGATATTTTACAAGCTTATAATGGACTAAATAATTATTTCCTTTTTTATATTGTTACTCCCATTTATGGGGTTGCAAACCATAAAGATTCACAACCAATTCCGGAGAGCATTTACTCTTAGTCCACTTCAACATCCAGATATTTGGTTTTGAAAATATCTAGTAACACCTGGGACTGTCTTTGTGTAAAAATGCATTATAAGTATGATTTAATAAAAACGTTTTTATTCTTTAGTTTTTTTTATCCCCATTATAGTCATCTTAAAACAATTCACACTATATTAAATTTTATTACAGTTTCTTCATACAGGTTCTTAGACAAAATAACGAAGCAAGATACAAACCTTCATGTTGTGGGCGTTCTTGAAGGTAGTGATAGTACCGGTCTTGACGAGGAATTGGTCGACGCCGACGAGACCGCAGATGTTGCCGCTGGGCACGTCCTCGATGGCCTCCACGTAGCGGCCCATCATGAGGATCGTGCGCTGGATGGTCTTCTCGTACAGATCCTGGAAATTATTGGACAGTGTTAGAAAAGGTGACGTAATAAAACAAAACCTATATATCTATCACAAAACATTCGGGTGTCTAAGAAGAAAAAAAATGTTTGTAGGAGAAATTATGTAAATTAATGTCTATTATCGCTTATTCTTAAACAATAATAGAAATTTCTATATTTTATGTTTTTTTTTGTCTTGTGCTTGAATTCCACATTAGTCTTTAACTTCATAAAGTTCAATAGCTTTATTGAAAGTCATTAGAATAATAAATGGTATTATATTTTTTTTAATATTTGTGAAATCACTGGGTATAATTAGTTACAACTACAAACTGTCCATACCTAACATAGCTGATGACTTGTCATCTTTGCATTTCATTCACTGAAAATATTGTCTAACTTTTAAAGTGGTATGTAAAGATTATTTGAGTTAGTTTCACTCTTTTCCTAGACAAACTTCATGGAATGAACACATCCTGGGTATTCTATATATAATATGGTAACTTGTATCTAATGACAAATAAATTATTTGAATATATTTCATTTTATTTATTCCTTCGTATTTAAACAAATTAAAAATGACGTTTGAACCAAAAGATTTATATAGAACCAAACATAGAAACACCAAAAACCATTTTCCTATTACATTTTAAAAATACAAAACATGTATCTCACACGCCGTAGCATACAATACTAGGACATAAGGATAGAGGTCCTTTGCAGCGTTTAGACGCGCGAGAAGCGATCGCTCTCCTTCCGCGGTGGCCGCCGCCGTCACCGCTTGTCCGTCGCGACGAATCGCAGCAGACACGCTACGGCGTGGCGCGTTACGCAGAAGTGTTCAATATTTTTATTATATTAAAATTATTCTTTCTTCACTATGTGTACTGTAGGTTTCTCCTACTTTTCCTATTAAATTGAATGACCTACTGAGACTTTCACAAAATCCCAGTTACAGTATGATTTCTTATACTGGTAAACTAACAATGTCATGTTTCAATGTACATACATAATTTTAGGTTAACATTATTGCATAATTGATCAGTTTTAAATATAACAAAACGTCATAACACTTTGTTTTTAATTTCTAAACTTTAAATGTGGCTGTGTTATATACCGCATGAGTATTGTGTGAACACACATATATCATACGTTCATTAATTTAAATGTCATTATTAACTAGACAAACTTTTAAATTGATAAACAACATTTAAAAACCATACCTCCTTCTTGCCGGGCTGGAAGTTGGGTCCCATGATGCGCGCCTTCTGTCCGGTGACCACCTTCCCGGAGAACACGCGGCCGAACGCGTAGAAACGGCCCTTGTCCGACGTCGGCACCATCTTGCTTACGTACATCATCAGGGGTGCTTCGGGGTCGCAGTTCTGTCATGACAATTATATTGAAGTATTAAAAAACCAACAGCAAGATATATTTTTTAAAGTTGAAATGGAAACGAGCATGCAGTCCATCTATGCACCCATCCATTGGCACGCTCTGCAGCCCAGATGGCTAGACGGATTGTAACATGACTCAGTGAGAGTCAGAAAAGAAGGGGGAAGGACGATTTATTTTCATTATATCCATAACAATATGAATATCAAATGGATTGATTCTGGACTTATGTTCGTCAGGAATAGGATAATAAGGGTGGCAGTGGCCACTGCCGCCCATGGACATCTGTAATCAACCACATACAGAACATAGGTTCGATCTGAAGTCAATCACAGATGCGTTGCTACTCCCGAGGACTATGATGGTCGCCTCATGTGAAAGTATGCTGCCCATCATAGACATCTGGTAACAACTTTAAACATAAAACAGGGATCATTTTAAAATCAATCAAAGGCCCATTGCTTCCTAAAATGACTGTGATAGTCTCCCAAAGTGAGTTGGTAACCACACCCATCCGCCAATACGCAGGAACTAATTCACACTAGAAATGTATTTTCTTAGTACCTTGATACCGATGGCGGCTTCATCGTCATGGGGTCCCTCGTACAACATCTCCATACGGTACTTCTGCGCGACCACCGGGGACGGCAGGTGGATGGCAATCATCTGAAGCAGCGCCTCGCCGGCGGGCAGCCAGCTACGCATCACCACCTGGATAGAAATATTTAAGTTTTATTTTAAAGTTCGATAACAATATCATTATGCTCATTGCTAACACTAAAATATAGTGCTGATGTATCACAAAACCATCGTGAAATATCAGCATATGATTCACAATGTTAAAAGCTTGGATAATGCCTTTCATATAATACATGTTTTTTAATGCATGTATACATGAGTGCACTATCTTAAAGGATAGTAAATATTGATGTTATACGAAAAAAAGTGTAGACATATCTAGAATTTAAAAAATAAATATATAAGAAAAATAGTATTTGGAGAATAATATGTCACTTCCATATATGGGGTTGCAAGCCATAAAGGCTGACAACCAATTCCGGAAAGCATTTACTGTAAGTCCACTTTGACACCCAGAAACTTATTATTATAGTAGCTGGCAACACTTGGGACTAGTCATGTTACTTTGTCATACAATTTTATGTTTTCGTACAAAATATATGTGCAGTGTACAATATATACATAATTAAAAAATGAATATATTTTAATGATATTGTTATATCAATTTTGATTACGGGTATATATTAAAAAAATCTAAAAATATTTTATACCTAATCTTAACTATTGTAAATCATAAATAAACACTTTATGATGACAAAGATTATTTTTAAAAGACTTTTACTGCCTCATATATTTAGTATTATAGAAGTAGCAAATGAGCCTGCAGTCAACTTGATGGTAAGAACCCAACATGTGCCCCAATGACCAATCTTAGATAAAATAAGTGCTCCCTTTAATCTACCACATTTACGTACCTAGCCCTGATACAATTAAAAAGTTTATCTAACTGAAGTAGCAAACGAGTATGTGGTCCACCTGATGGTAAGTGGTCACTGCCGCCCATGGACATCTGTAATCAACTTCGTACAGAACACGGGTTCCATCTGAAGTCAATCACAGATGCGTTGCTACCCCCGAGGACTATGATGGTCGCCTCATGTGAAAGTGTGCCGGCAACCACACCAAGTATGGCTTCCTTATAACCCTTCCCTTCAAACCAGAACGAAGCAGCGCTCGGAACTTATTATTAGGGTCCGGTCAGACAGAGCAGCTCGGAGAGCATTGGTACACATTTTTCTTTCTACACAGATCGGATCGTATACGCTTGGAAGTGGCCGGAGCGTAGCCGGTACGCGAGAGAGATGGAGCACGCAATCAGAGCCGATCGGCTGCGCGAAAGAGAAAGAGCATGCAATCAGAGCCGGTCGGCTCCTCTTATTATTTCACACGAAGCGCTTTCAAACATTTCTAATGACAAAAGAAGTGCACATATAATAACCTCTTTCCTTTGGGAAGTCGGTTAAAAATAAACCTTAATACAATTATTCAAAACTCTTGTTTTAAATGTGATAAAAATCTGCTTTCCTATCCGAGCCGGTCTGTGTGAACGGACCCTTAGTCAGAAAAAGGTGTGCAGCCGCGATCAAATCACAAAAGTTCTATCATCTACAAACATGTTTATTACACTGTTACTACCAACCTTGAGCAGAGCCTTGCCGTCCTTGTCAGAGTCCTCGTGCTTGAGTGTGACGCCGATCTTCTTGAGCAGACTGTCGATCTCCTCCTTGCGGAAGTTCATGATTGCGGAGAACACCTTGTAGATGGGCTCAAGAACGTACATGCAGAACGAACGCTTGTTCTCGGCATCCTTCTGCTTCGCCCACTTCTTGGTGTTGGGGTTGAAAAAGTTCTCACCCCACAACCTGGCGGAGAAAGTGTTTATTGAGACTTGTGAAGCAATATATTTTCAGCTGAGTTATCATCTATGCATTGTTAATTTTTTTTTCTGCAGGTATCAGGCCTTTTCCATACTAAATATTAATCCCAGAAATAACACGAATCTAGATTTATTTTCGAACTTGAGATCCTAAATTTATGATGCAGATTGCTGAGATAATTACGAAGATTAAGTGATTCTGAAAATTCGTAATGATAAAAAATACTCCACTATCATCATAAACATATAACTATCACGCCGCTGCTGTAGATTTTCAAATATGCAACGTTTTAAAATATTACATATAAAAGAATCTTTATACCTAATCATTATTAACAGAAATAGGTCCATTGGGAAAATTGTCCTATACTGCATTGAAATGTAACTCAGTGTTTGTTGCAAAACATCCACAGGGAATGTCTCACCAATCCATACCGAGCGCGTAATTTTCGTCCTTGTCTGCCGCTGGAGTATAGCATTAAAACACTTTACCCAGTATCAATGGGACGAATGAGAGTACTTTTTAACTAACACGTCTTTCCATTCTATTTAATTCCCATAGTCCTTACGTTCCGGGATACATCATTGACGTGCCTCTCGTGAAAACGAGTTAAAGTACGAGTTCTGCTAAATTGACTTCTAACACCCAAATTGTTAAAAAAAGGCAGATACTCCTATGGAGTTTTTTAGTTTTAGTTTCAAGTCAATTTAGCAAAAATCACACTTTACGAACTTATGCCCCTAGAGCATAGATTTTACTATAATTATACTACTAAAAATGGACGATAAACCAGGAAATGCCCAGTGTATATCTTTTGTAATAGTGAATTGATTGCTCATGTTCATACTTTCTATTCGACCGAATCAAAGCGATCTTGTATAATGATCGGCATTCAAATGTGCGATGCATTTATCATAACCATGAGCATCAGAGCGTTTGAAATAGAAAAGTTTATAATTGCATGCAGCATGGTTAGGCCTAAAGAAATTATGTATTTAAGCAATACCTAATTATATCATAAACATTTTAGTTTTATCTTATTCAAATAAAATATGAGATCAGTAAAAATAGCAGGCAATGTGAATCGTAAAATATTATTCTAACTTTCATGAAATGTTCAATGTCTAAACATGTAAAGGAAGCTTTACCTGATGTTTGCCGTATTCCTAAAGATTGAAACGTTAACAGGTTGTATTATCGTGATAATATTTTAATATCACATTTTTTTATAAACCTAGTATTCTTTGTATAAAGTTATTAGTAATTTCAAACATCAGTAAAATTTACTACTCAAAAGTTTAATATCGAAGACAATAATACAATACGGCGACGATACAAACGATGATACGGCAGGGTTGAATCTAAAGCATATGACATCTACAGAGATCATTCTACGTCTGGGCCCTCTCGAAGGTTATCGCCAGTGCATTCCACTGCAGTATCGATCCCCGGCGACCGTCGCCGTTGCGGCACTACACGTGGCCTCATTTCAGTTCATATTGATTTTTCGTCGCCCGCCAAAGTTTTACTATATTGTCACCGCCTTCACGGTGTAGTGTAGACTACTATCAATCTTGAGAACTAAAGTCTTCTTTGTATTTTACTGAAGCTAAAACTTTTCTCTCCTACACTAATTTAAGAGCATTTGCGCGTAACTTTAGACGCGTGCAAACAGCTCAAGTTACTAAGCATAGTTCATAACATATTTTAGAGTTAATTGCTTGATATAATTTTAATCTTTAACATGATTTCCTTTGAACTATAACAGGTTTTTAAAATGAAATCGTGTAAAATTATCGCGTAAATTAGTTTCGCTAAACTTGTGGTTTTCAATTAAAAAATGAACTTATCTTCATGTTACTTAATCTTCATTAATTCTTAATTTTAGTACTAACTAACGCCCAACTAAGTTAGCCTTGTAATGAAGCTTAAAATTACCTCCTAGCCTTAACTAGCATTACACATTATTAATCAGATTATCGACAATTGTCATTAACACGTCCTCACGCGATATATACGCGTCTTTCACTCTTTAGCTCTCTTACGCACTAGCGGTTAACCGCGGGCGCGGTTGAAATTTTGTGGCGGTTTCATATTAAACTGGAAAAGCGGCTAGCCGCGCGGATAACCGCTAATTCGTAAGAGGGCTTCTTAGGCTCTTCATGCATCGCAGCATATCAATTCTCATATTCGATATAAAACTACCAATCCATTCAATTCATCCCAGTCATCTATTAGACACGTTTTTCCGTATTGTGCAATCAGATTTTTACATATAGCCAAACTGAAAACAATAATCAAAAATAACAACAAGGCTTGTTTTGAGGAAACGTAATAAACTCATACTACAGATACAGTAGTGACTAGTCCGGTCCCGCAGTTCGAGATTCGATTCACTTTAGACACCTATCTCAATATCAGTGGATGTCTGCAAAATCTATGTTGGGTCTTTTGTGCTAAGCGCAACACAGAATCCCAGCTAAAAGCTGCAAGGGTCCTATACCATACCTGTTCATAAGCTTGACCAGGTCGATCTTGAACTTGTCGGCGTACATCTCGGAGAACTGCTTGAGCGTAAACGCCCAGCCGTGGAGACCGGAGCCGAAGCCCACGGATCCCTTGCTGGGGTCCACACGCACCTCACCTGCCAGACGAGAAAATATCAAAGTTATTGTCAAGTCAGAAACCGCATTTTCATCTCCTAGTACGTTCGGAACTTCGGACATGTGTACAAATTTCTAACCCAAAAATATTTTTGGGGTAATCACTTTGCGAAAAGGCAATATTAACCTTCAATCCATTTGTATTTTAGTACATTTTAAATTGTTATGTATATGTATGGTTTACTACTGTTTATATTACAAAAAATACCCCCAGCAAAATTCAATTTACAGAACTATTCTATGTTTATTTCTTCTATTTTGTGATTTAAATTAATGCTAAAAAAACTATTAATAAAAAATTGTTTCTCAATTTTCGTTGCAAAACATTCATAGGGTATGTCTCACCAATCCATACTGAGAGCGTAATTTTCGTCCTTGTCTGCCGCTGGAGTATAGCATTTAACACTTTACCCAGTATCAATGGGACGTATAGATAATTGTGTAGGCTAAAGTTTGCAAATGTAGAAATGTTATGCAATGTGTAAGTCTCGTTCGACTGGGAAGGTACCATCACCACAACTATTTCTAGTGTGAAGCAGTTCTTGTGTATTGATGAAATAATGTTTTTTTCAATACCCCTTTTGATATCAAATTTTTTTAGACAAAAGATTTGTCTAAAAAAACTGAAATTAACTGTAGTCTTTTTAAGACTCCACCAATTTGATTTGGCCAGCGCGGTGTCCTGTGGCCTAAACTCTCATTCTGAGAGAAGACCCGTGCCCAGCAGAGACAATCATGGGTTGATAATGACTTTTAAGAATGGTATCTTGTAAATTCCTTCTTTATTCCTGATGATAATCCTTAGATTTCAATCTTAATTATTTTAGAAACATTGCCTAAACTACTAGGGCATAATAACTACCCTCTCTAATGGAACCTTCACTTTGTAATTGTTATGCTACAACATGCATGTTGACCTTCAATTTTCAAGGTAAAGCTCCCGTTTAATAACCACTAGTTCTATTTACTCTTATCAAATGCTATATTGTTTCACTGTTTCAAACTTGGTACAGAGAAGGTACACACAGACGTATACATAAAAATAATAAAAAAAAACTTTCTACAACAACATATCGTCGGGTGACAAAACAACTACAAAATTGTATAATCCCGATTTTTTTCACTTAATACGTTATTCTTTAACAATACATTATTATTACGTAAATAATAATTATATAGATACAATAACCTGTACGATATTTTATTTAATGTTGTAACTTCAGGACATTTGATATAACTGAAAATTAGGATCAAAATATTATTAAATGCTTATAACTTTATGTTGCATATTCTGTATTTAGTGAGTTTTTCCTGTTACCCGACGATATGCGTGATCAATATCAATTTCACTCAAATAACCCCCTTATATTTTCGGCCGGTTGAGGCACATCCAAAAGAAAACATTAGCCAGGAAATTGTAGTGTTCAAACCTAGTATATTAAAAGGATTTGACGCGCCACGTGGTTGATCAGTCGCCATACCGGTTTGACAAGTAGTTTTAAGATTCCTGGTCAAATAATCTTGAAATTACAAATTTATATTATTTCCTGGGTATTTGTATGTTGGTTTTAATGTGCACGACAATGAAAAATTTCTAGCATTAGGCTGTGAAGTACAAAGGCATTATTATAGTTATCAACAAACCTAGTACATGACTCTGCAACTTTCAGCTGATCAGATACCGATGCAATAAAATAACCTTGGCAATATGATTGGGGCTTATAATCACGTGTTACATCAATGCGAATGATAACACGCATTATCAAAAAACGTGAAACAGTGTTGGTCTGATTAACATTAGGTGATGTGTATCTTGGCAAATTAAGATAGGGGATAATAATAGGGCATCTATTATGGGTACCCTGCATAATTTACATCTGCAGACAAAGAATGTGCCGCTAGTAGAGAAATCAGATTTTTCTAAACGATAATGTAACTATAGCTGAAAATATATGTACACAATGGATAGAAAAAGATATTTGTGTTCCAACATGTTTGTCAACCACACAAAGCCTGCAGATATGATCTGGTAAAATACTGTTGCTTTTTTAACCATAATTGCCTAGATTCTTCAAACAACCTAATATTAGTTAAAAAAAGACTTGTGTAACTGATTATTTGCCAATAATTTGAAAGGGCCTCATAGGCCATTTGTTTTTTTTTAAGAACTCTCGGGTGTGTAGGTTTCCTCACGACGTTTTCGTTCACCGAAAGGCAGTGATAATTAATTTCTAAAATTAGTAGACCGCACATTAATCAGTAGAGCGTGCATGGGTTTCAACCTCGGACCTCCCGATTGAGAGGGCAAGTTTCAACCATTGGGCTATCACTGCTCTATCTAATATTGTAATAAAATTATACACTAATACATAATACTGTCGTACCTAGTATGACATATTTCACAACAATAAGTAACAATAGCAAATGCATATCAGAGAAAATTATTGCACAATACCTAAAAATAGTTTGCACCATTTATCTATAGTATTATATATAATCTTTTACCAATCAATTGCACTTTACAAAATTGTGCCTTCAACATGTTCATCATGTTGGTGAAAGGAGAAAGTTTTCTTTAAACTTGATCAAGCAAAAACCAGACTTTCATCTGAAGTACGTTATTTATTGGAACACATCACTGCTATAAAAAAATGCTTTTCTTATCTGGTTTATGTTGATATATTCTTTGTTTATAGGTACATTATTTCAAACATAAATTTTATATCTGATTTTGTCATTGTTAACTATAAAACTAAAAAAAACGATGACGAAACTAGGTTGTAGATTCTTAACATCTCAAAAATGAAATTATATCTAAACATCTCATAATAAAAAAGGCTTACACTTTAACCCAGAAATTATCTACAAAATAATTAAAACATCTTTTAGTATAAAGGTAGCCAAATCTAGACTTTCCAGCCTCCCTACACCAGTTCTTGGAGAAACGCAGAGGCCGTAAGCAGAGGTTCACATCGCCCCCGCTTACGCCACCTCTAATGTCCTGCTTTTGACTATGAAATCCTGCTTTTTTCATTCAAAAAGTTTCTAAATCCCTCTTGATGAAAAAATAATCTACCAACGCTGGTAGCAATAGCTGTGTAAATGGTATCTCCAAAATTGAACTACACTGGCTCTACAACTTAGTGAAATAAACTTGCAATAGGAAATAAGTGTAACGGTTAGCGCTCTTACGCACTAGCGGTTAACCGCGCGGCTAGCCGCTTTTCCAGTTTAATATGCGCGGTTGACCGCGCCCGCGGTTAACCGCTAGTTCGTAAGAGGGCTTATACCTCTACTCTACCTAATAGATCATCACTCACCCATGGGACCGCTGTCATCAGAGTAGGTGGCGATGATGACGTTCACGTTCTCGACGATACGCTGGAAGGTCTGGTACAGCTCCTCCGACTCCAGCTGCAGCTCCAGCAGCGCGCGGTCCATCTTGTTCATGAACAGGATGGGCTTGATGCGCTCCGCGATGGCCTGACGCAGCACGGTTTCCGTTTGTACGCACACACCTGTTGAGAACACGTATTAGTACTGTTGGCAAGATGTATTAGTAAAGGGACACCACTCAAAGTTTAGGGAAATTCGGTTAAAAAACGTAAAGCAACTCTTAATAACCTAATCTATCGTCTAGGAATTTAGGTGATGAGTCAGCATCAGAAAAGACATGCATCCTTTTAATTACCGCGCGCTTAAATGGACTCCACAATGCAACAACTCTTGAAAATGATTTAAACATAGTTTTGACAATAAATTTTCTTTTGAGAACTTATTTTGAAAATTTTTATTTCACTTTAAGTCCCTTCACACCCATAAATTATGTTGCACAATATAATGAAAATGTACAAGTAGTTTTGTGTAATTGTCAAATTGCTGTGCCACACCCATTTTTGCCTTGATGGTCATGGTTAGTATAAAGCTTACTAGCTGTAACAATTGTGGAACAAAGACATTTCTTTGTTCAGTCTTGCCAATTCTTACTTTTCGCATTGTCTACTCAAAATTTGTGCTATCAACCAGCATTATAGCCATTGGAGGACAAAGACTGTTCAAGCCATGAAAAATTTAGATTTACTGCATAAAACTAATTATACTGCTATCAACCATCCAATATACAAACAATATTATAAGTTTTAGAAGAAGTGGATTAGCCAGTCTTTCAAGTGTGCAATAAATCACTAAAGCTGAAAAAAGCTGAAGAAGCTGAAGAAGAAAACTGTTATATTCTAGATCTTGCAGGATAGAGATTATGCCTATAAATGTTGACGATATTAAAGATACTAGGAACATAACATTTATAAAAAAAAACTCAGTTCAATGAATTCGATTCCTGATTAATCCTAGCCTTTGTAACTACTGTGTCTCAGGTCATAGAACTGAACCTAGATGTAATCAATAAAGTTTTATAGTTGCTGTAATACTGGCATAGAAAAAGTTGCATAACAATATGCAAGAAAGTAGGAGAGCAATTATTTTACCACTATTTAGTATTTTTTCCTAGTCTTATTTTCAATTTTTATTGCACATTTCAGGTTAGCTGTCAAGATAATTACAAAAGTTTGAATACCACTTTTACTCAGATTTGAGCAACTACTTTGTGACCCTTATAATATCATACAATCATGATGATCAAACTTACCAGAAACACAGTCCACCACTACAAGGGCACCGTCTGTGACACGGAGGGCGGCCGTGACCTCCGAGGAGAAGTCAACGTGGCCAGGTGAGTCAATCAGGTTGATTAAGAAACCCTTCTCACTCTTCTCACGCTGGTCAGCATTCGTGATGAACACCAAGTCCTTCTCTTCCAGCTCGAAGAACATAGAGATAGCTCTGTGGAACAATGAACAATGTCAGAACTCATATTTTATAAAGAAATGGGTTAGAATTTGTAAGGTTATATCAGATGGCCGTTCTAAAAATCGTCAAAGATTTTCAGTTTCAAATGGTAAGAACATTCATCATTTTGTGTTTAAACTTGGTATAAAGACATTATTGTTTAACTAAATGATATCAGCTGGAATGCATCAACAATAAACTGGTAAGTATCGTATCTTAAATTCATGAATTACTCGGTAAATTAAGTGATGTAAGCAAGAAACGAGCAGCCATTTTATCTGCAGCTGCATTAAGTGTGAATGACACCCGAAAACGAAAGGTTATTGCACCATGTGGTACTCACGTCGATTTGATGGTGATGCATCTGTCCTGTTCATCCTTCCTCGTGTCTGTGAAGCGGGTCTCGCCGGCGCGTGCTCCCGCGATGATACCGGCTTTGGAGACGAGAGAGTCCGTTAGCGTAGATTTCCCGTGGTCGACGTGGGCTATTACGGACATGTTGCGGATGTTCCGCTTTTTGTCCATCATGGTACGGATCTCGTCTACTGTAAAATTCACCTGCGCAAACCAGAAAACCACTCATCATCACGCCGACTAAAGAAACATCACAACACAGATGTTCGGACGCCAATATGTCACACGCACGTTGCATTTTATCGTCGATAAACCGCTATTCTATAAATATTACTTAGTTACTGCAAATTGCTTAATATTTAAGTACTTCCGCACAACACTTCTATATTTCACTGACTATTTCAGAAACGTCATCCAACTACAAAGACGACCGTCGTGAAGAAACTAAGTTATAAAACGACTATTTAACACTTAATTCCAAAAATATTAACGCAAAACTGTAGCACGGATATATCTCTTCATATTTCTGAACACTATGATTAAGTTCTATACTCACCATATTGGATGGTTTTTGATTTTCCTTTCAATAAAATACACTACCATACGCCAGCAATGGCGTACGCTTGAAAAAGGGCCCTTTCTTCCTTCGTGGGCCGGATGTACCTGCCAGCCGTCAGCCGACGTATATATCATAGACAAATTGGGTTGCCAGTATAATATCCAGCACAGATCACAAAAACACCTTCAAACAACGTTAACACATGAAAATTAAAAATAATAAAATTTTACACAAATATATTAACAATGGGAATTTAATATGATTATTATTTCCTAATTATTTTAACGATTTCAATTATTGAAACACTTATTGGATTTTAATGTAAACACAAAAATATATTTTTACTAAAGACAATTTCTATGTCAAATTAACACTCTGTATGAAATGTAAGACGACTTTATTTTACTTTCAGTTTTATTTCATTACTATGTTAAAGTTTAGATTTAATGTTATAGCTAATTTCAAAAAGTAAGAGGGGCCTCAAAAATATCTCTCCCACCTTTATGTCTTGACCGCCACCATTCCGCACCTCGCGAACTCGCGATCCTCTACTGCATACAAGATGGCGCTATTTATAGTTTTTATTCGTTGTTACTACATAATCATAGTTTCACGGTTTTTTATAACATTACCACGTTATGGTGCAATATCTTGAAATTTCATAACAACTAGCTAGCTACTGAAATATTAATCCATATTGAAACCATCGCATGAAAAAATATTATGTAAAATATTATTGTAAATCACATACATGCATGATGCTTCATGAAGCAAACATGCTTCCTAACGTTAATAATAATTTCACAATAAGAGAATAACTTATATTAACATTATATTACCTACTTGTTTATTTTTTATTTAAATATTTTTAGGTTTTAATTAAAGTATGATTGTATTGTATGGTTAAAATGCTAAGTCATAGTTGTCAGGATATCATTATGTCAACGTGGGCGGACAGTGGTATAACAGTAGCGGATGCCAAGAAGCCCTTGTACCGCAACCCCCAATTTCTGAGAAACGTACCCGATAACGTTCGCCAAACTTCTCGACATGGCAGTCTGTAAATGGAGTTTCCTACACACGATAACAGATGGCGTTACATTACACGAATTCATTGTATTGAATTCACTTATTTTCTTTTAAACTTGTACTAACAATTTTCACAAACTATCACTTAAAATTAAAATATAGGATACCCTACTACTGATACTTATTGAGTTATGGGTGTTAGCGATTGGAGATGCAATGGACAGGGATGCAGATTTGTAAAAAATGCATACCGATTTCGTATTATTCGAGTTTCGGGCGGAGACAAATAAATATACATCAGAAAAATCTACCATAACAACGTTCATCACCACGTGTAACACCGCATAATCTATATAATAATGAGATGGTGTATGTCTGTTTATTATTCAATCACGAAATAACTACCTACCTACTAGTTTGATTAAAAATTATGAAATTTTGCATGGATGTAGCTTCGATGGCTGGATGGAGTGTACCTATATAATAGCGTTCACTGTTTATTTCGACAGTTTGCAATATTTAAAAGATAGAGAATATAGTGACAAAATAACTGTAGCGAAGCACTGGTCCTTCCGCTAATATCTACTTATTGTTCTCTTCTCAGTTTAAAAACTAGGACTTTTTTACTTTTATTTTTTTATTATTATTCGATTACAGTTTCAGATAGATGATACACGTTACAAAATAAAAAGGATGAAAATTATGCAAGGAGATACTTATATTAATTATTAGATAATTATCATATTTCAAACTAAGATAGATTCGTGAAGAGAGTAAAAGTGAGTATTCGTAGCGCCTAAGACGACGACCGTTGGGGTTTTAATGTGGTAAGAATCCCAAATAACCGTGTGTCGCTCCTACGGCGTCGGG
The DNA here is from genome assembly GCA_949699795.1 of Spicauda simplicius. Lineage (NCBI taxonomy): Eukaryota > Metazoa > Arthropoda > Insecta > Lepidoptera > Hesperiidae > Spicauda > Spicauda simplicius. The sequence continues at coordinate 3,393,570 of OX453071.1, read as the reverse complement.
TACCATTTGAAGGTTTCCCCAAAAACAACAAGAAAGAGGTTTATTAAGATAGTAAAATACACCTTGCAAGTACCTTGTACCTTGTATCGCCAATAAAATACAGGAAATCATTTACTTATAATATATTTCAAGACTTCTATAGGTACCTACATCATGCAATCTGTCTTATATCCACAATAATATCCACCTATACATTCAATCTTACATTCATCAACTAATTCTACGAGTAGGCATATTATCGTAAAGATCCGCTTGAACCCTCAGAGCTAGTGACTTTTCCTGTCATGTTTATTTTTTTTTTAATCTCGAACACAGCCAACTAATTATACTTACCTATATACAAAAAGCAAAATGCTTCGTCCGAATGGTTTAAAACAGCTCTTAATTTTTTGTATAAATAAAACAACACATGAAATAAAATAAAATAAAATTACACATGAAGAGTGACTGTACAAATGTAGCAAAAATACGTGAAAGTAAAAACGCGAGTAGAATCGCTGAAAATTAATTTTCTACGTTGCGATGACTCATGGAATCAGAGAGTGTTGACTTTTCCGCGAAAAGCACAGTATTATATAAAAGACAATTTACAATATACACATGGGTGGAAGTTTAGGTCAGATCGCACATTTAGATGTGCAAAATTTGGATTTTGGCAGTGATTACGTATCAGTGATTCAGAATGCCACAGATAAATATACTTAGTAAGATATACATGTATTATGAGGTGAAGTGTGAAGACAGTAATTTATAACAATTACATAATTTTTTTTCAGAATACAGGAATATCGACTAACGGTTACTGATTTTTTTGGCTATTTTGACTTTTTACTTCTATTTCCTTTACTTAGTTGTTTTCGATTATCGTTAATTATATAATCAGTTTATTTAGTGTCTCGTCTGATTAAATTAAAACATTTAATATTTTTTCTCTATGACAATAAAATTGGCTGAAACACATTTCACAGTTTAAAAAGCAAGTTGTACCATAATTTTCTTTTTTACCCTAACACGCATGTGAAATGATTTCCATCTCAAGTTTAAAACGGGAATCTATTAAGTTAACGGCTCAAAGCCAGTCATTACCGTTTCATTATAGACGTAAAAATAACTTTTTTAAATTACATTGAAGTAGCAAACGAGCATGCAGTCCACGTAATGGTAAGTGGCCTATTCTGCTCATGGACATCTTGATACAATATCATCTTCTTAGAACAAGGGTTCTATTTGAAGTCAGTTAAAGATGATTTTCCCTAGGATCAATATGGTCGCGGCATGTAAAAGTGAACCGGCAACCACACCCTTCCATGAAAACGCAAACATACATAACGGAAGAAATAGGTGTAGCGGTAGTACCTCCCCGGTCGAACAACACTATTTCTGTTTTTTAGCATACTACGCTACATTGACATGCTAAATCTATTTTACTGTGACGAAACCTTCACTTTACGTCGTATCTGATTGACATTTATGCTGTATGCACATAGCTAAAGAATTGTTAGACAATGTATATAACTTATTGTCTTGGGTCAGTACCGGAATGAGGTTATGACGTAGAACTGATTTGTAATCGCACATGATACGATACTCTATTAGGGTGTCGTAACTTGTATCATTATTAGTCGACGATAATATTATCAATTGGAACTCATTATTCACGTACAATAAGTATATTTACCGCTACCGCATCCGTTTTTTCGGGTAAAAAGTGTGACCATTTTCTTGTACTTATTCGCGGCAAAAAAAAAATTAACCTGTTGTTGCTTTTACTGCTGTTTGAAATAACAAACACAAATTAATTTGATAATAGGAAAAAGCTTCTTCCACTGCTCTTTTCTTAAAGCGCCAACAGAGCATGCAGTCCACCTGATTGTAAGTGGCCACTAGCATCATAGAATAAAAATAACTTATTATACTTACTTCTATTGTTATAGCTGTTTTTTATAAGATTGAAGTAGCAAGCAAACATGCAGTTCACTTGATGGTAAGTGGTCACTCTCGCTTAGGAAAATTGTAAGAAACTTCATGAATATGCGTTCAATCTGAAGTTAAACAGACGCGATCCTACTCCCTAAGAGTAAGATTAATGTCTTTATTCAATCTCCGGTATCCCAGTTACTATCCCGAATTTTTATTTAACATTTAGTATTTGTTTCATTGAAATACATCTACTTTATGACTGATATATTCTCCTAGCAACTTTATTTAGACCATGGGTTCCATCTGTATTCAGTCATACTCTACTCTACTCCCGCGGACTAAGACGCTCGTTCCACTTGAAAGTGAGTTGGTAACTACACCGTTACACCGCAACGCAAGATCTGCTTCACGTTTTAACGAGGTGTGGCAGTACTTTCCCATGCTGGTAAAATATAATTTTGCATGTTTCTACCACCATGCAAACTTATATTTTCGAACCAATAAAATGGCTAGAAGGAACTTTATGTCGTATTTAATTAATTGAAATCGTGGGAGTTCCTAATAAGTCGTCATGTAATGATCGACTGAAGTTCAGGGCAAAATATAGCAATGTCATGTTTCATGTAATTGTAATTTCAACGTGGTACGAGTAATGGTGGATCAGTCGCGGGAGAATCTCCATTTCAGTCCACATTATGTCTTATAGCAGTAGTTCGTGTTGCTATTTTATTTATTGAAGTGAAACTTCTTTATCGGGGTTGTTGAAGTGAAACTTAAGTGAAACTTCTTTATCGGGATTGGAAAAAAAATTAGTGTAACATTTTTTCGTTACGCGCCATCTTTTTTTTCCGTTACGCGCCATCTTTTTCTTATCCCTACCACGCGTGATATCAGATAGATTATTATAGATTAGATTATTAGATAAAGTTTAATAAAAGCCTTTCATTAAACTTTATCTAATTTAACTTTATTTAACCAATTTCTGTATAGTTGCATATAGTAAATTATTTTTTGAAAAATAACGTCATAAAGAAGTTTCACTTCTTACAAGTGTAGGTACGCTAGTACACGCACACATTTTTTTTTATTTAACTATTTATTTCAGACAATATAAACAAAGATACTCTATTCTAGTACCACGCCATTGTTTTCGAATGATGTTATGGAGGAATTTCACCGCCCTAAACTTTCCCGGCTGCGAAGTGGACTCCGGGATCTTCAACGGAACGCAACCGGAGTCCGCTGAGGTTGTGCCAATGGGCTCCATTCAAGAGATCGGCTAGGCCCACTGCACCATCCGGTCTATACGACGGTGTGGGATCACATATACCGCCGCTCTTCCCGGGATCGTTTGCTCCAAACATTGACAAATTATTGATCAGTATCGAAACATCGTTTTGTACTGATCAACAATTTGTCAATGTTTTCTTTTTCAAATGGATACTAGGGTAGAAATCCTCACGAGGACAGGGCCTTTTCTGTTTTTTCTCTACTTCAAGTACTTCTATCTTAGTGATAAAAATAATTAATTTGGTGAAATGATTTTTTTTATATTCTTGAAATATCAATGAACACATGAATAATAAATGCATACAAAAAATATTAACTGCTTCTTTTATATTATTTGCCAAAAAACACTCAAATTTTGGACCTTTGGCTAGAATACCCCCTTAAGCGAAGTGCTAACAAAATTTAGTAATTTCATTTAACAAGTATGTATGTATATGTGTAAGTATTCATTATGTAACAACCCGCGTGATGCAGCGGTTACCATACCGATCTGACGCGCAATGTGTCCCGAGTAGACAGGTATCTGAATGATGAGTTAAGATTCCTGTTCTGGGTCTGGGTGTTTGTGTATTCGTCTTGTGTGTGTCCATGGTACCCACGACACAGGAGAAAACCCTACTATGAGGGGCTATGGGTGTAGAAAGCGTGTAAAGTGCGTACTATTTATCCTGTGGTAGGATCAGTGTAGTTAGACTGGGGAGGTACCGTCACATAAAATCGTCGCGCTTGTTAGTTCAATTTGATATAAAAAATATATATTTTGCTAAAAGAACTTAAGAAAACTTAAGCACAATACAGTAACACGATTAAAATATGGTAGGACCAGTGTAGTTAGACCGGGGAGGTACCGTCCATCAAATCGTCACGCTTGTTAGTTCATTAAGATATAAAAATATATAATTTGCTAAAAGATACCGTAAGAAGAATACAGTAACACGAATAAAACGAAATAAAACCACCAAGCCGAATTGTATCATGTTTATTTGGTAGCCGTTACGTACCCGAATCGATTGTATAATTTGGCATATAAATGCATCGGAGGGTGCCAATGCCGTGCGTGGGGGTTGCTTGAGTACGGGTGAGGGTAGGCGTAGGGTTGGCAAACGCTGTCTGTTGTGAAAGTATTTGTTGTGAAAGACTTTTAGAATTTATTTTTGAAAATCACATAAGTTATTTTTGAAGTGTAGCTAAGTAAGACAATACTAGTGAAAATGTATGCTTCTAATCCCATTGTTCCAGTTTGTTATCAATTTTCAAAGATTTATTAAAAACTGGCGTATTCTTGCCGCGTTTTTATCCACGTTTAAAAGAAATTTAACTTTAAATGGTAATGAATTTTAAAATACTAGGTATCTACATAGATTTTAGATAGAAAATAAGAAATACGAGATAAATATTTGAAATAAAAATTATATAAAGTATTATTTTTAACAGCCCAAGTCGTTTACTTATTATTCAATGTACAGACAAGAGGGACTATTAAGTATTATTATTATTTGAATATTTGAAAAAACTTTCATAAAAAGTTACCAGAGATCCAGTGAGTATGTCTCACAGTTGGGCACGGGGTCTCTGGTATCTTACGACCGCAATACTCTGTGTATGCGTTATTAAAATAATGTTTACCTTTTTTTAGATCGATTAAATAAGTTGCAATTCACGTTAACTTCCATCCATAGTCAATAGTTGTACAAGACGACTAGCGTGGTGGTGCGGTTACCATACCGGTCTGACACGCATCCCATGGTTCGTTTTGTCTTACTGTGTGTTCAGGGCACCCACGACGCAGGAGATGGGGGAGAAATCCTACAGGCTATGAGTGTAGTAAGCGTTTAAAGCGTTTATATAAGGTTCAGCTCATTAACATAACAAAATCAATATCAGCTGACATTAAGGTAAAGTTAAAGTTAAATAATCACATAATAGGTTATCTATATTGTTTGTCTGCGGCAGCCCTGCTCGCTAGGGGTGCTTTGAAGGTCACGTACCTACAAATTACGTAAATATAGGCGAATTTCGTGTCACGCGGTGGACAGGGGTTACTACGCCCTGAGGCTTTCCTTGGGCATAGGTAGTGAGTTATTACGTAAAACTATTATTGTCCTACTGCTGGGCACAGCTTCTCTTTGAATGAGAGTTTTAGGCCATGTTCAACTGCGATGGTCAAGTGGGATATGGTAAAATTCGCACACCTTAAGTGCTAAATAAAATAAAATGTTCCTCACTGTTACTGTTTTGTACTTCTGGCCGTCAATTGACAGAACGACTTTATTGGTTTATTACATCAATGAATTAGGCTATTTAATTCCACTGCTGGACCTAGTATCTAATACTAGGTCCAGCAGTGGAATTAAATATTTTTCAAGTAGTCATCCCGCCTGGCATACGTGAACTTTGTTCAAGAGAAAATATAGAGAAACGTAATTATTTAATTAAATTATTTTAATTATTAACAAAATTATATAATTAACTAGTTGACCCGGCGAACTTTGTTTTGCCGAAAAGTCAAAAATCTAAAATTATCAGTGTTCCTCCACTATATTATGCATGTATTATACATAAAAACCTTTTTTATGAAGCACTCTATCTATTAAAAAACCTTCATTAAAATCCGTAGCGTAGTTTTAAAGATAAGCATACATAGGGACAGACAGCAGGAAACGACTTTGTTTTATACTATGTAGTGATTCTGTGTCCAGTTACTAGAACACTATGATTTATAACTATAAATTGAAACATTATATACATGATCAGCAATATATAAGTAAAGGGCCTTGTACACTCAAAACCCCTCCCCCTGGGTACAGCTGCATGTACGAGGTACAAGCTGATTCTATCATGGAGTCGGTACCTAAGGGTCACCTCTAATTTCCTCGAACCATGTTTCTGGACTAAGACCAAAATGTCAAATGTAGCGCCAAAATGACTAATCGTGACAGCTCAGTGCTCTATAAATATTATTTGTTTATTTATTTTTATACAACGAAGGTTTTCTTTGACAACAAAAATCTTTTCCCGTTTTTACAGACCGATACAAAGATTATACGCCGTATGACATAAAATTGTAACAAATGATTTATGGAACGATGTTCAACAAATAATGAAAATTCAATTATTGAAATTGTTATTTTAACGTTGTCGTCTTTTATAACGGGTTTCCGGAGTTACAGACGCCAAGAGTGGGAGCTCTAACCGTCCAGCGATTCCGAGAAAGATGTCGATGTGTGGCCGTAAAGAGTCGCAAACCCCAGATGGTGTGGTGGGCTTTAATGCTCGCCTAGAGCTCCCGTTGCGTTCCTTTAGAGATTTTGGCGTCTTCTCTGCAGCGCCGAGGACGGTTAGTGAAGGGTAAAAATCCGTATAACGCGATTTCCGCTCCCCCTGCGATGGTTATTTTTATTATTTTTTTATTTGACTGAAGTAGCAAACGAGCATGCCACCTGATGGTAAGTGGTCACTGCCGCTCATAGACATCTGTAATCAACTTCATACAGAACATGGGTTCTATCTGAAGTCAAACACAGATGCGTTGCTACTCCCGAGGACTATGAAGGTCACCTCATGTAAAAGTGTGCCGGCAACCACACCCTTCTATCGAAACGCAAGAAATGCTTCACGCTAGAAATAGGTGTGGCGGTGGTATTTATCTCTCAAAAACGAAAAGAGATAAAAGGTTGATAATATTTATCATGATGAAGACAGACAATACAACGTTAATTATATTTATGTATCATGTATGTAGTACTTATCAATGTATGCCAGAGATAAAATTAACTTTTCGCACACAATTTCGCAGAAGCAATAAAAGCAATAAAAATGTAAAATTAATAGTTTGTTGTAGAAATTTATTAGCCTATTACATTGCGTTGGGCTTGAAACTCAAAAGTGAAAGATAAACATCGATATAATTATGTATTTCTCATACGTTTGGGTGTTTTCATGAATCAGCCATGAAAATGGACCATAAGCTTCTCAAGGTTGTATTTCTCATCAGTTTGACAACGTGCCAGGGTACAGATGAAAATTGATTCGAAATGAAAATCTTCTGAACATACTGAAATGTATTCATTACTTTACAGATACAATATCAATTAGCTTTGACATTTGATGTTTGTTACCGCTTGTCTTTTATTACATTTCGTTTTTCTCGCTAAAGATTTTTGTACAATGTTATATATTTGGCGGCTTGTCCACCAATTCGCACTTGGCCAGCGCGGTGGGCTATGGCCTAAACTCTCTCATTCTGAGAGAAGACCCGTGCCCAGCAGTGGGACAATAATGGGTTGATGGGGTTATATATTTTGCTGTTCTGCTCTTTTAAACACGCAAATCTTGGAATCAGCAGAAACGAAGATTAGCCTGTATTATAACTAGGAAGGTACTCAAATAACAGATGTTATACAATTTCAAAACGTTTTATACATATATATGTACAAAAAATATAGTCATAGGACTCTAGACCCCACTAGGATTCCCTGTATCGTGGGGTGTAGCCTCTTCCATAGTAGTGTATTTATGAGACTGCTGACTATATATTTAATCTTATAGATAAAACTGACGGGTTACCAGGTGGTGAATAGTTGCTATGGAGATTTACAACAGCAGAGGAGTCGCCAATGCATCGCCGGCTTTGAAGGAGAGCTCGTTTTTGTCTTTTTTGAAGAGCTCCATAGCACAAAGGAAATACCTCGAAAATAAGTTCATTTCTTTCAGTCTTCATTTCGTTCAGTCGCAAAGCTGACTTCACTGTCTGACAAGTAGATAATATTACTCAAGTGACAAGTGAAATTAGCGCACAAAAGTAACATTTTATCTTCGAATTATGTGTAGAGTTTGCATAAATATTAAAGTCCGGGAGGAAGGGAGCATTGTCCTTATTATGAGTTTATTAGGTATGTTTTCTCAAAATTAGTCACTATTTATTATCATTGTTTTTGTCAATAAATTACGTATACCTTGCACGTACGTACTAATCAATAATGGACGAAAACGTAGACGTAGATGATTGTTATGAGGAAACATAAAATAAGCTTACTAAGGGTAGGTACAGCTCTGCAGTACCTAATGCTAGTGATAAATATATTTAGTTGTACGCACATTTCGTAGAAGTACGGAAGTGGCGTTGGGTTCCTACGTTGTGTCATCCTGGCGGACGTCCAGGTTAGCTGAAAGCCAGCAACGATTGAGTTTTACGGTTTATCCGATTAATGTGGCTTATGTGAGAAAAATAAGTGTTTCACTTTACTTTCCGCTTGGGCAGCTTAATGAACTTCGGCTTGAAGCGATGGTTTATCTGACTGAAGTAGCAAACGACCATGCACTCCACATGATGTAAGCGGTCACTGCCACCCATGGATATCTGTAATCAACTTCATACAGAACTCCATTGCTACTCCCGAGGACTATGATGGTCGCCTCATGTGAAACTGTGCCGGTAACCACACCCTTCCATCAATGGTATTAGGTACGTGTTCGAGTCCCTGGTTTTTATCCGTTTAATAGTGATGATACTATTTAACAAAAATAGCGTTTATATATTTGGTAAAATAATAATTATTATACTAAATAGTATTTATAATAATGATTAAATTATAAGAATGTTTTGCATACATTTTTGTTAAAAAAATTTTTAAACAAAAAATACAACCGACTTCCATGCCACATAAAAGTAAAAAATAATTTAAATACATGTTGGTTTAGAGCAAACACAGTACTTAGTACATAGTCCCGAAGTCGGCGCTCATATAAGATACATGTAGTTTCGTCATGATCCAGCAAAATATGGTGAGCGCCGACTTCGGAACTATGTACTAAGTACTGTGTTTGCTCTAAACCAACATGTATTTAAATTATTTTTTACTTTTATGTGGCATGGAAGTCGGTTGTATTTTTTGTTTAAAAATTTTTTTTTCACGCTTTTCAGTCACGATAAAATCAGTTATGGCTGTTGCTAGTCGTCCGCTAACCGGATGAATAAAATTAATTATTCGTCCGATTTTCGGATGAATAAAATTATGTGCTGACGTCATCATCTAAAAATAGACTTCTTTGACACAACCGGTCGGGGGCGCTACCGCGCCCCCTCCCTTAGATTCTGAATTAGAAAAATCTGTTCGAACCTAACCTAACCGAATAAAACAACTTTTTCTGAGTAAACATTTATTTAAAGAATAGACCTATAATTATCAATATTTAAAGTAGAAAAAGTAATATAAACCTTATAACTAAGAGTATAATTCAACTGATACTGATAAAAATAATTTGGACTACCTATCCTTAGTTGGAAAACCAATACCATCAAAACCAATTTAAGTTCGGGCAGCATGGTCGTTATTCACTACATCAGGTGTACCCATAGCTTTACACAATTTATTAATCTCAGTAATATGATTTAACTCACCAGTTTCAATACGTTTTTTATTACGAGGATAATAAGTATGTTTAATATACAGACCATTTTTATTACGAATTTACCGTTTAGCGGACGATTAATTTATTTTATTCATCCGATTACGGGACGACTAGACACTTCGATCAGTTATACGAGACCGTGTAATACATAGTATCCATAAGACTGCATAGTGCATACATTCATGGAAACGGTAATTTAAAATCAACCTTAAATGACAAGTCAAACAAAAGCCTAAGCGATATCTTACATTACTGTCACAGTGCATGTGAACTGAGCGCAACCGCTCGCAGGGCGCTACCGCGCCCTGCTCGCTTAGTTTCTATATTTTCTTTTAAGTTCCAACCTAACCTAACCCATCCTATGTAAAAAGGTTGGCAGTACTCCTGCATCGTCCAGGTAATTGTATTCAAAGTGGAATTTGTGATCATAATTATGTCCTTTCCGGAACTCGTTGTTTGTATTGCGAACAATAATTACCAAACACACATACTTTAGGCAGGCTGTATATCTATATTATTAGGGTTAAAGAGGTGAAGGTAACTTTATTAATCGTTGCCTCTGTTTATGGAACTCCTAATATATTCATAAGGGCCATATTACTATCACCTGTGGGTTAGACAGGCAGTACCACTGAATAAAAGCCCAGTTAAAGATAACGGTTTTCATAAGTTATCTCTTCTTAGCATTTCTTCAATAAATCCTTAAACACTAAATAGCCAACTTCTATGGCTTGGGCTTACAGTACCCTGCATCATAAGGGTCGAGGAGTTAAAGGTCAATTTTCTTATCATACGTCTTTGCTTTGTTAATATATTACAATTCCATAAGTATCAAATGGCCAACGCCTATGCTTTAAGCCTGAAGTACCCGTGCATCATCAAGGCTGAAGAGTTGAAGGTCAAAACTATCATGTTATATCTTTGCCTAGTAATCTCATTACATATACGTAAGCACCATATGGCCAACGCCTATGGTTTAGGCTTGAAGGACCCCAGCATTATCAGGGTTGAGGAGTTGAAGGTCGATTTTAATATTATACGTCTTTACTTTGTAAATATATTACATACCCATAAGCATCAAATGGCCAATACCTATGGTTTAAGCTTGAAGTACCCCTGCATCATCAGAGTTGAGGAGTTGAAGGTCAAATTTTTCATTTTTTATCTTTGCTTAGTAATCTTATCAGATATACGTAGCGATCATGTAGCTAACGCCTATAGTTTAAGCTTGAAGCACCTCAGCATCATAAGGATTGAGGAGTTGAAGGTCCAATTTTCCACCGTATACAACCATTTTTCTAATGTTCTACCTTACATTTTTTAAATATCATTTTGAATGCGTAAGGATGAAATAGCTAAGTTTTATGGCTTAGGCATTCAATACCCCTGCATCATCAGGATTGAGAAGTTGAAGGTCCAATTTTTCGTCGTATACCTTTGCTTAGCAATGTTATTACAAATCCGTGAGCAACAAATGTCTAACGTTTATGGTTTAAGCCTGCAGTACCCCTGCATCATCAGGGTTGAGGAGTTGAAGGTCAAATTTGTTATCGTACATCTTTGCCTTGCTATCTTATTATATATCTGTAAGCACCAAATGGCCATCACCTACGGCTTGGGCTTACAGCACCCTGCATTTTTGTCATATGTCTATGCTTAGTATTGTTATTACACATCCATAAGCACCAAATGGTCAACCCCTATGGTTTAGGCTTGAGGCAATCAAATTTGTTATCGTACATCTTTGCCTTGCTATCTTATTATATATCTGTAAGCACCAAATGGCCATCACCTACGGCTTGGGCTTACAGCACCCTGCATTTTTGTCATATGTCTATGCTTAGTATTGTTATTACACATCCATAAGCACCAAATGGTCAACCCCTATGGTTTAGGCTTGAGGCACCCCTGCATCATCAGGATTGAGGAGTTGAAGGTCAAATTTTTCATCACATGTCTTTGCTTAGTAGTCTTGTTACATATATGTAAGCACCAAATAGCTAATGTTATAGTTTAGGATAGCTGTAACCCTGCATCATCAGGATCGAAGAGTTGAAGGTCAAATTTTTTGTCAACCTATATAAGCATAGATATATAATACATATTCCAAGTTTCATAAGAATCGATTCGGCAGAAGCCGAGTTATCTCAAATTATCTAAAAAACTTGAGGAGTGGTGGTGGTTTCCACCCACCCCATAACTCAAAGAGTTAAGCATCACAGCATACCCATGTCCAAGAGAAAAAGTTGCGTGACAAAATTTCCTATCAAATGAAAGAAAGAAAATGGAAATCGGTTTAGAAACACCCAAGTTATTCAAGATTTTAAGAAACCGACATTTTCCAATTTTCCGGGAAAACCGCCGGAAGGTTTTCATTTTCCTCAATATGGGACTGCCTGTGAAACAAGCCGCATACAATGTCGTATGAATCGTGTCGGTAGTTCGACGATTTCTAGCCATTTCGCCCGAACATACATAAAAAAAAAATAAATAAAAAAAATATACGTGACGAATAGATAACCTCTTTCCTTTGGGAAGTCGGTTAAAAAAGGTGTGGATGTCTGATACATTTGATCTTATTCCTTACGAACATCAACGCATCTGTAATTCTCATAGAGGTAGAATCCTTGTACTATGTAAAGTTAATTAAAGATTTTCATAGGCGGCACTGATGACTTAGAATCTGCAAATGAGCATTTAGACCGCGTGCTCGTTTGCTACTTAAAATAAACTAAATAAAAACGGTATCTAATAAAGAAATAGATGCGCTGCAACCTAGCTCTACAACCTATAGAACAAAATAAAACTTGTCAACAACTTTTCAACATTATCAATCAATGTAAACATTTTTAATAAAAAAATTGATGACGTATGTTTGGGATACCTGGCAAATAGACAATAAGTACATACATGCGGCTGATCTGAATTTCTTTACAGATAAAGACAACTTTTATTACAAACTTAAGTCGATTGTATATCTAGAATACTGGAGGACGTGATCTATTTTAAAGGCTATTAGAGAGTGAAAAAATATATAGCTTAAATATATAGCTCTTTGAGCAAGGAATGGACATTTGCCAATGGGAAATGAAGCGCTAGAAAACATTGAACACTTACATAAACGTGATGCAATAAAGAGCTTTCTCGAAATACATAACGTATATGTGAAAATACACTAGCGTCTGTCTGTAATTTCTATGTTGTTTTGTGATTATGTATTTGTTGGAATTATAAAAGTAATGATTTTACCTTTTTTTTACCTCAAGACATTAAAAATAAAAAAATACAACATGATTACACAGATTAACAATTATAATTTAGTAGTCTGTATATCCGTGCTCATTATTTGTATGTATATTTTTGATATACCTGTGGGTGTGTGTACATGTCCTTAAATTGAAAGAATGATTTTTATCGCCTAGTCTTGGGGGGGGGGGGGGTTGAATCCTTACCCCCTCTCCCTCCTTAAATACGCCAATGCTAAATAGATACTACAGTAGGTCAACCGCAACCCATATTTCTTTGTAATCCTTGTAACTAATGTTACTATTCCAATGGCGTCATTATTAAAACAAGCTTCATTGTGATGCATCGTTAAATGTATTGTTATTTATAGTTACTTAGTAAATAGCATCATTTACTTGAACACGTGTGGAACCACGTGCGAATATGTGTGATGAGTAGCAACCTTGTTTATACCTATAGTGCATTATTACCTATATGGTCTGCCATCATCACTTTATACAGATTTTTATAGATTTATACAGATTATTATTCTGCCGATGCCATCGACTAAATACACATAATTCTGCCTAATAACTCCTGAGTTAGGCGCTGTTGTGTCGTCCCTGTAGCCTCGGGGTCAGAATAGGGCTACGGTATCCCCTGCCTGTCGTAAGAGGCGACTAAAAGGGGCTTCCGGGGTTGCAGACGGCTAGAGTGGGAGCTCGAACCGTTCGGTCAGGCAATCCCGGGAAGGACGGTGGTATGTGTGGTCGCATACCGTCGTAAAGACTAGACGGAGCTGTGGGCCCAGCCGCCCATCTGGGAGGAGCCCGATGAGGCAGCGCGCTCGGAGGATTCCGGTTGAAGTCGTTTCGAGATCCCGGAGTCCTCCCTTTTCAGCGCCGAGGACGGCCACCGGGGGGGTTTTAGTGCGGTAAAAATCCCACATAACCCTGCGTCGCTCCCACGGCGTCGGGTACCTTTGGAAGGTTTCCCCCTCGAAAACAAAAAAAAAAAAAAGGCGCTGTTGTGTGCTATAGGTGTCGATGTGGTATATAGCGTTACTAAGTGACCCGATTTTATTAATGATATTTAACAACGATTTACTTTTGATATTTTGTAATTTTTATTTGTTTCTTTAGGCATAAGATTAGGTAAATGGAGCACAGGGGGGAGGGGGACAGCACCAGGTGAACTGGTGTTGGATTCAGAGCGCACAAGACCGATTGGAGTTGCATTGCTTTAAATGTGAATCGTAAAAGTTTATGATTTTTGGAAGTTAATTTTTAAAGTCAAAACATACACAAATGTTTTATGAGTACCTATTTAATCAAGTACAGTAAAAGAGATTTCTCTTAACATACATTCAGTCCTGTAATTAAGTGATTTGTATTAAAACCAAGTGTATTTTCCGCTGAGGTGCACAGAACAAATAACATAATGTATCTGTGCCGCATATGGCGCTAATAAAGCGGACTTGTCTTGTCTTTTTGCCGCCTATTTATATCAGGAGTACGCACGAAGCTGTGCGTACTGTAGACCTACGTTGTACTAGATTTGGCAGTTTATTTGAAATCACTAATTTAACAACCACATTTATAACTATATTCATAAAATGAACTAATGATCCGCATTATATAACCAACGTCATTATCGAACTTATTGACGTCGATTACTTACCTCTCTTAGTGCTGGATACGAGCTTTCTCTGAGTGAGAGAATTATCCACATAGGTAGTTCAAAATAATGAAATTCATACTTCTTTGAAAAATTTTGGTTGCATAGGATTATTCGCGATTATTTTTAACTTTCTCTTTAAATTTACAAACCATTTGTAATCTCATCTCGAACTCATCTCGATTGGTAGGATCGAGGTTGAAACCCAGGCACACATCACTTATTTTTCTTAAATTATGTGCGTATTAGAAAATAATTATCACTCCTTTTCGGTGAAGAAAAACATCGTGAGGAAACCTACATACCCGAGAGTTATTTAAAAGCAAAGTTCTCAGAGGTGTGTGAAGTCCACCAGTTCGCACTTGGCCAGCGCGCTGGACTATAACCTAAAATTCTCTCATTCTGACCGAAGACTCGTGCCCAGCAGTGGTACAATAATGGGTTGACGAGAGATATTTTTTGAATATACAATATGTGTGTTTATTGCCCTTTTATGCAGAAACAACTGGGCAGATTTCGTTGAAATTCGGCACACAGATACTTCCTGATATATATTAAAACATAGGATAACCGTGTTAAACATGACGGAAGCGGACGAAGCAGCAGAAATAGGCTAGAATAGTCATTTCTATAAAGTAGCATTTTCTTGTTCCTAATATACCTGCACATACGCGGATGAACTGATTAACACTTTAAAACTGATTTCATTAATTTTGTCTTCCAAATAAACATCTCCGCACAGAGTAATCAGAATATATTTAAACATTTTGTCACATAAATCTAGTAAGCATTGACAAATATTGGAGAATTATCTAACACACTTCACGTCTTCGATTTCCTCTTAAGCTTATTTCCGTTAACGTTACCTGTGCTTAATTGCGATCGCGAGCTCAATGATTGCTAATTAAATAATTTCTAGTCTCTTCCGAATCCGGTGAGTTCCGAGTGTGGTATAAATCAAGCGGCGCCAGCGTCACATGAGTCAGCTATCGACGCCGGCGCAGGACGATTTTTCAGCTAATTTAGACTATATCCAGTCTTAGCTGATTGCTTTGTTTACCTACTACACAGCTACCAACTGCGAAATTGGCTAACAACGCGGCGTACTGCGGGTTGAGCATAAATTTGTATTTTTACAGATATAAATTATTCGATTTCAAAAATAATTCTCTCAGGTAAGTAATTTAACAAATATTAAGTAGCATCAGCGTTGGAAGTATTACTTACAGATTTAGGATTATTTATAATAATACTTTTCAAGAAACTTATTTTGTAATCATAATGAGGTAGGAAATGAGCATACGGTTCATTTGATGGTACGTGCTAAACTGCTAATGTCCCACGGAATCTTCGGCTTCGACCGAAAATCACCATCGGAAAAATCTTCGGCTTCGGCTTAAGGTTTCTAGTGAGGGTCAGCAGGTTCGCAAGTTGTGTTTGAAGTTTACATTATTTTCAAATGTTATTATTTTCGAGAAGTTGCAAAGTACTAAGTAGTAATCAGTTCCAGGACTTGTTTTCTCATAATTTTTAAACCTTCAGTTTGACTAAGTACCTACCTTTTTTTTGTGTGTCGAGGGGGAAACCTTCAAAAGGTACCCGCCGTGGGAGCAATGCCGGGTTATGTGGGATTTGATTTGTGGATGTGCGGTAGCCGTCCTCAGTGCTGCGAGGAGAACTCCAGAATCTCCAACGGACCACAACCAGAGTTCTCCGAGCGCGATGTCCCTTTCGGGCTCTTCCCCACTAAGTACCTACCGACTATCTAGTATGGACTTTGTAATTACCCCAGGCAAGTCTCTACCCTTGGGGATCGCGTTAGAACACCTCGCATAAGTATGTATCGCTTAGACCTCTGAGACCAAAACACGAGCAGCGACGTTGTTATTAGCCAGAATAGGATTGATTATAATATTGATGTTAGTATACGACCATTCGTTTTGCCCAATCCCTATACTCGTTTAAAAATCTTGTGAAGTCCCATTACCTTAAGCTCTAATTTTCCAATCTTCTCCTTACGCTTTTTGCTATCCTTAAACTGTATTATTTTCACAATTGTTGTTATTTAAAAAAAACTAGTTTACCTTTTACTTTTTTTCTTAATCTGTACGTTGCATTAATCTCATTAACCTGATTTTTGCACCCTACCTATTATTTATTTTCTCACTAATCTTAACTCCATAACCTTAAGTTGCCTGGAAGAAATCGCTGTTGAGCGATAAGGCCGCCTTTTGTATTTTAATATTAAGATTTCATTGTATTATTTTCCTTGTTGGATACAATAAAATAGATTATTATTATTATGCAGAGCAGTAATAGCCTAATGGTTGAAACTTTCCCTTTCAATCGGGAGGTCCGAGGTTCAAACCCAGGCACGCACTACTGATTTATGTGCGTATTAGAAATTATTTATCACGGCTTTTCGGTGAAAGAAAACATTATGAGAAATCCTACACACCCGAGAGTTCTTTAAAAAAAATGCTCAGGGTTGCGTGAAGTCCACCAATTTGCACTTGGCCAGCGCGGTGGACTATGGCATAAAACTCTCTCATTTTAAGACAAGACCTGTGCCCAGCAATGGGACAATAATGGGATGGACCCCATACGAGTATGCAGTAATTAACCTCAGGTAAAATCTCCTAATATTAGCTACAGGTGCGTTGCTACTCCTGAGAATCAAGTTAGTACGTTTCGGATTAGGCAGGCATTGTGACGTGTAACAATGGTTCTATAGTAGTGATCACTTACCATCAGATGGAAATGATAAAAGCTTCTTCTTCTTTTTGTGCCTCTTCACTACTGAAGGTTGGCCGTCAGTTCCTTGAACCTCTCTCTATCCATGGCCAGGCAAAACAATTGTTCGACAGAGGTGATCCCTGTCCACTCCCTTATGTTTTTCAGCCACGACTTTTTCCGGCGTCCAGCGCGTTTCTTCCCGTCCACCTTGCCCATCATGATGAGTTCGAGCAGATTATACCTATCGTGTCTAAGCACATGACCGAGGTATTCTATCTTATGCTTCTTGATGGAATTTATCAGATGTCGGGTCATGAAGACACGCTGGAGTCTGGTGGTCACGTGGTTTCTGTGTCCAACTGTTGCGAAGCATACGACAATAACACCACATCTCGAATGCCTCTAGACGTCTTCCGGTATCTTCTTTTAATGTCCATGCTTTGCAACCATACACGGCGATTACCTCGTATTCTAATCATAAAAGATTAACTCGTAAGATAAAATCCATCAATCCGTGTAGGTCAAAGTCAGTGCACAAAGTATCAGACATACATATATTACGTACTTATACATACATAAATAAATACATACAAATATAATATATTCACACACACGCACACACTGCTAAAGTGTTAAACTCTACAAGCGATAAAAATCTTTTAATTATATTTAATAAGCCGATGAAATAAAGGTATTATGAGTAAATTTATCATCGTGATGGCCGTCGGAACCGTCCCCGACCAAATTAAATATGTGACGTTTATGTAGGGGTACTTTCCATTACTACAGGTTCTCGAAGATGCTTATTTTCATTCGATTTATTTGATTACTTACAATTTATTTCATTGATTTATTTATTTATTATATACCTAGTGGTGGTTTCTTTAAAGAGCAACATCTCCTTTTCCCGAGAATGTTGCAGAAGGTACCTAAGGATCTGATTTCATGAGATAGGCACAGATGGCTCCCAAGATATTCAATTATCAATTACCAACACGCACAGTCAAGTGCTACTTAAATATTTTTAAGGTAGGAAAGTTAAAGAATTTATAGATTTATAGTTTAACACTGTTGTTCCTCATGTAAAATTGTCCATATAAGCAAATCTAGTAGTAGTAGTAGGTAGTATTCTGTATTCTTAACAATTGTCTCAGTAGATTTTTACATCGTGAAGTGAAATGCAGTTAAACTATACTTTTTAGAGTTGCTTACCGAAAGGTAATCGGATAATAGGTTTACAAAATAAGGTGGTTAAGGTGTGGTTGCCGGCTCACTTTTATATAAGGCGAACATCTTAATCCTCGGGAGTGTTGCTACTCCCGAAGACTATCTGTGATTGACTTTATGTAGAATTTTCTTTCTATATTAACTTGCTCGCAGATTTCATGCTACTTCAATCTTTAAAAAAAACGCTCGAGTAAATCCACATTTAGTGTCATGGGCGTCTCTAAAATATAAATCGAGTAATCATTCATATTTTGCGATGTTCTGATTTTATTCGCAATTTTAGTAGAAATATCAATATCTGACGCACTAAGTCAAGTCATGAAAACCATGACATTGTTTTTTTTTTATTTGAAAATTTGTAGAACATTCCTCCATCGCTAAAAGTGTAACCATCTAGGACCATTTATTCTTATTATAATCTAATATACCAAATCTAAAAGGTTTCGAGTAAATCCACATTTAGTATCATGGGCGTCTCTATAATATAAATCGAGAAGTCATAGTAAGGGGACACTCTCGGCGCCGCGACGGCGCGTCGTCTGCCCGGCGCCAGCGGTGCGACCCGACATGGGCGGCAAACCTTCCCTCTTCAATACTACACTACAATATTTCAACGACTTTATTCCACTTTTATTATCCTTCTCGTGTTTTGCAATGATTTTAATCTTATTCGCACTTTAAATGATTAATTTGTGTGTAATATGCCCTAATTCAAAAGCTTTTTTAAAGAGTAGAAATAGAGTCAGCTGATATTAAAGAAAGCTTTAATATGTATAAAACTTCATTTTTTATAAGTAAATTCTGTGCGATTTTCCTGAAATAGATAAATTGTCTTCATTATCTGTCATTTTCACATCTGTTTTTAACACACACACTGTCGGACAAATTACGTAATAAGTGTTAATTAATTGAGCCAGGGATGTCAATGAACAGACTTCTACGTAAGTAATTTAATCTTTATATTATTGACTATTAAAAACAGTACTATCAGAGTACAAAGATAAATAATAAACTGGTAAGAGAACTTATAGTCTGGTACTATTTTCGCATCGAATCCCGACGCAATTTTATCTTTGATATCTCACATGCTTAACTTTTGCACCGGATGTTTTGGGTACAACACAGAGGGTTGCAAACGTTAGTTCGTGTTATTTAACCCTAACTTAAATTACATGACTATTGTATGGGTACAGGAATGCATTCTAAATCAATATGTATAATTATTACTGTAGGTATCGTCCACCAATTCGCACTTGGCCAGCGCGGTGGACTATGGCCTAAACTCTCTCATTCTGAGAGAAGACCCGTGCCCAGCAGTGGGACAATAATGGGTTGACGAGAGACTGTAGGTATATATTATGGTTGTCCCTGTAGTCTCGGGACCAGAATAGGGTCTATTCTCCAGAAGTATCCCCTGCCTGTCGTACGAGGCGACTAAAAAGGGTTTTTGGCGTTGCGGGCGGCTAGAGTTGGAGCTCGAGCCATCCAGCCAAGCGACACCGGGTAGGACGGTGGCATGTGTGGTCGCTTGCCACCGTAAATAACAGAAGGTGCGTTGAAGGTATTTGCTCACCAGGGAAGAGCCTGAAATAGGCATCGCGCTCGGAGGACTCCGGTTGTGTTCTGTTGGAGATCCCGGAGTCCCCCACGCAGGGCTGAGGACGGCCATCGGGAGGATTATAGTGCGGTAAGAATCCCACATAACCCGCGTCACTCCCACGGCGTCGGGTACATTTTGAAGGTTTCCCCCTCGTAAAATGAAAAAAAAGGGTACTTATATATTATAATGGTGGTTCTTTATTACGCAGTAAAGTGTGAGAAACAATGATATATTTGCGAAAATGCAAAAAACTTGTACTAAAGACATAAAAACAAAGCGCCTGACGTTATTTCCAAGCCAATCATCTTCTGGTCACTTTAATATAACTAAACACGACGCCTACGGAACTTAGGTTAGTAATATTGATAAGCGTGTGTCGCGACCCCTGAGGGGTCGCAAATCTTAATAATTTGCAACTAAATAATAGAAATATAAATTTTCAAATTTTCAAAGATTTTTATTGATCAAATATATATATAACTAGCCTTTGCCCGCGGCTTCGCTCGCGTGGAATTTAGTCTGCCACATAAAGTTTGCAAGGTGGTAGAGCAATGGTTCAACCAGGGAGGCATCACCGCCGCACCTATTTCTACCGTGAAGCAGTTCTTGTGTTTCATTTGAAGGGTGTGCCTGCCGGCTCACTTTTATATGAGGCGATCATTATAGTCCTCGAGAGTAGCAACGCATCTGTGATTTACTTCAGATTGAACCCTTGCCGTACTTCCTAAGGCGATTAACATACGGTACCGCTCACTGCCACGGTAGGCGGTGAAGTGGATCTCATGTTGTATTGGGGTCTAATAAATCCGTTGATGCCTCACAAACGTACACCGACTGGCCGCTTGGTCCAGCGGTGTTCTCATCACCACCGTGTCTCCGCGCGAACGACAGTGCGGGGGGTCGGCGCCTCACACACGGGCTGGCGCCTAACCGCGCGGATCATCGTTGAAGCAAAAATGCATTTCGATGTCAAAAAGTTTATTTTGATGATCGGTCTATCCGCGCGTACAGGTGCGTAAACCGCCTTATCGCGCGGGGCACCGCTATTCGCGGCAGTGCGCGGTGCCGTGTGTTAATCGCCTAAATCAGTGTGTTCAAATGTCAAATAACAGGCACGTATATTAATTTGAATTAGTTTTGTTGGCAACAGATATTAATTAATGCTTACTCTGAAATTAAAAGTTTTAAGAAAGGATCTCAAAACCCGTGGCGGTTACCAACGCGCAGTTGGCTAGCGTGGTTGTCGCGGGGCGTGCGTGCCGTGCGCCCCACGTGCGTTGTCGTGAGTGCGCAGGCGCGTCCGTCGGCTAAAGCGAGTCCTCACCGACGGCTCTTACCGCGACGGAGGGGGGCGGGCGTGATGTTGTTACGGACGGACTTTCGCTCGTCCGGCGCCGGAAGCCCGCTCGTGTGTGTACTTCGCGTCGGGGAGTTGCGCCGTTCTCTTGCCGCGTCGATGTAGAGGGTGCGGGGGGTAGGTGCGGGGGGAGGAGACGTTTTCAAAAGAAACAAGAATGACGTTTTTTGTCTAAGCCTTAATGGACCAGCCAAAGCCTAGCCCTAATCCCCCTTGCCTAGCCCTAATATTCTTCGCTCTTCTTTCGCGGAGAATCTTCTTTCTTCCTGCTGCAGAAGGTCCTTCCGTCCTGCAGAGTTTCCAGTCTTCAGTCTTCAGTGTCTTGAGTCTTCTTTCTTCTTCAGAGTCTTCTTTCTTCTTTTTCTTCTTTTCTTCTTGGGAGTGCTTCTCTCTGGAGGCCATGCTCGCAGCTAAAAACCCGCCTGGTCCGCTGCCCTTCGGCATTACCTTAAAGAGAGCCGCACGGCTCTAAGCCCATATTGCCTAATATTTCGATCTTATTTTTACTTTGGCTGACCCATGTCCGGCTAAATCTTTATTGTTTCCCAAAGTCTTACATTCATGTGTCGTACATCAACAGATTCGTCTTAAAAAGATCTATAAAGCCATACGATTCTTATTCTTACATCTAAAAAGACAAAAAAGTTATTCATAAAAAACATCGTAAAAACATAGCAATTTTGTCCTATCCTACACTTATTTTCCTTAATAAATCCTAAGTTCTAAATCTTATCTTTAGCTATTGTATATAAAAATGTAGAGAAATGCTTAACCTATCGATCTACACTAATTATAACAATATATCTTAACTAAAACTATCAACAATTACAACAAACACATGATTTACATAATACTTTCATACAACTTTAGTAAACCTATTCTCTATCTCGTATTTTCATCTTGCATCTCTTTCATATCGTGTTATAATCTTAGCTTGAGTCTGTTGTGATCCTATCGTAATAAACACTTCCGAAATATCAAATTAAAGCTTATTCTTAATACAATAATCTTATTCTTATCTAACATAAGGGAACTTAATCTAATTAATTAGATGAGTCGCCGACATCCTCCCCCTCGTGCGTAGCACCAACTCCTGACCCGGCGACTCCGTGCTGCTGGCCCGATGCGATGACCGCCTCCCCGCAGTCTGGCTCGCTGTCCGCCGACCCGCTGCTCGGCTCGACGACTGCTCGCTCCTCGTCGCGTTGCGCCGGAACCAGTAGCACCACCTTGGAGCTGGGACGTTTCAGGACGCCCCCTGCCGTGCGCATCTCCAGTACTCTGGTGTGCCCGTCGGGTCCAGGATAGGTTCGGACCACCTCACCCCTTGGCCAGACTCCTCGCGGCAGCGTGGCGTCCACTATGAGGACCGTATCCCCACACTGCAGGTCTCTCTTGGCAGCTCTCGCGTCGACTCTTCTCGGGATCAGAGTAGGAAGGTACTCTTTCACCCATCTGCTCCAGAAGTGGTCGGCTAGTCGCTGCGCCGTCTTCCATGTCCGCTGGCCGGTGAGATCTTCGTCGGTGAATGTCCCCAATCTTGTGCCGCAGGATCTCCCAATGAGGAAATGATTGGGAGTAAGGGCCCCTTCTTCCATGTCTTCGTCGGCTTCGATGAGAGGTCTCGAGTTCACCAGGTGCTCTGCTTCCAGTAGGTGAGCGTGCAGGACTTCTTCCTTGGGATGCCTTCTCTGGAGGATTTCCGCCAGGGTCCTTGTTAGGGACCAGACGAGGCGATCCCACGTGCCCTCCCTGCTGGGAGCCCCAGGTGGTATAAGTTCCCACCTGATGCCCATCTTCTCTGCCGCGGTGACGACGTCTTCGTTGTTGAGGTTGGCGACGGCTTCTTTGCTTGATCGGCGGTTCTGCCCCTCGTGAGGTTTCCAGCGGGAACCTCCCCAGCTGCTGGAACTCTTGTGTGCCACGACGCTCCCTGCACCATTGGCACCGATGAACCGTCGACTTGACCGCAGACCGTAGTCCCAGGATCCAGTAGCGTCGCCTCAACTCGTTGATCACCGTTGCGTGGTTACCATGACCCAACTTCTCATGGTAATAAGTGATGAGCAGCCCGGTGATGTGATGCTGGCTATCTAGCACCACAGGTCTCTCTTGCCGCGTGTGTACTGCTGCGTCGATTCTTCCCCGGAGTCGTAGTAGTCCGTCTTCCATGACGACGTCCAGTTCCTTAAGCCGGCTTTCCTTCTTCAACGGCTTCCCTTCCTTGACGCAGAGTACTTCTTCTTCGAAGCTCTCTTCTTGGCTTCTTCTTAATATGATCTTCTCAGCTTCCATAATCTTGTCGTGTTCGAGGGGAGTATATCTTCTCTCTTGGTTCTTCGTTTGCAGTAACCTCGCTGTTACCCCCACCAGTTGCGTCCATCTTGCGAACTTGGCTGGGTCTGGATCCGGACGCTGATCGACGGGCTGAGCCCCCACAGTCGACCCCCCTTTTTCCATTCCCGTGGGCTTCTTCTTGAAGATGTGTGGTTTCTGCCAATCTTCCTCGTTGCTTCTGCTGGCGAGAAGATTTCCCTTCCATGCGATGTCCTTGCCGAATTCTTCTTCTTTAGAAGACAAGTGCGCGCTGGTCTCGAAGTTCACGGGTCTCGACGTTGCTCCGTTGGACCCGTGTAGCACTCACCCCAGATAGGTCAACGATGCTACGGGTTGACTTCGCTTCCCCTTGCGCGTGGCTCTGGACACGATGAGCTCCCAGTTGTCTTGCCCAATCAGTAGCTTGGGTGATTCCTCTTCGTAGTACAACTGGTCAGCCATCGACTTGAGGTGAGCACACTGCTCAATCTTCTTCATATCCAATCTCTGAGGCGTCAGGTTAATATCATCGATCGTGCGTGCCCCAGAGATGGTCCTCTTCTTGTCCTGGTGCAGTCCCTTAACCTTCATGTTGAGCTTCATGGAGTCTTCCTTGGTGATGGTTCTTCCTCCAACGGTTTCTAGGGTGAGCGCCTCCACGGGTCCATTGAGTCCGATTCGCCGCGCGACCGCCGCGTCGAGCAGCGTGACCGTAGACCCCTCGTCCAGCAGCGCCAGCACCTTGGCAGCTCCCCTTGGCCCGTACAACTCGACTGGAACCATCTTCAGATACGCCCTTCCTGTCCTTGCCGCATTCACCGGGAGCATCACGTTGTTGGCAACTTCTTTCTTCTCTTCGCGCTTCGGGCTGGGCCCCCGTTGCTCGTGAAGCACGAAGTGGTGCCACCGGTTGCACACCTTGCAGGGAGGACGCCGACATGTCTCCTTCTGATGCCGCCCTTGCAGACACCTGTAACACATCCGTGACTTCTTAGCGACGTCCCACCTTTCTCTTACCGGTAGTTGCAAAAACTTGCGGCACTCGTGGAGGTGATGCTCGTTCTGGCAATGTGGACAGGAGGTCTTCCTTTCTTCTTCGACCCGATCAGACGCGGTGTGTGCGAATTGACGCCGGGGAGGCTGCCTCTGGTGCACAGTCTCCTGCGTCGCGTAGGGTCCACACCGGTCCGCTTCCCTGTTGAGGAACTTCATCATTAGCACCAGGTCTGGATCTTCATCTTCCCTATCGGCGGCATAGTCGTACCACCGATAG
This sequence comes from Spicauda simplicius, assembly GCA_949699795.1. Classification (NCBI taxonomy): domain Eukaryota; kingdom Metazoa; phylum Arthropoda; class Insecta; order Lepidoptera; family Hesperiidae; genus Spicauda; species Spicauda simplicius. The sequence goes on along the minus strand of OX453071.1, from coordinate 3,368,538 downwards.
CGCAGCACCGCCGGCATCTTGTCCACGATGGTCTTCACCATCTCCGGCGAGTGTAAGTACTGCGGTCTTCGAAGCCCCCGAATTGTCGCGACAGTGTTGTTCACCCGGCTGGCAAACACGCAGACGTCGCGCGCACCTTCCGTGATGCGTGGCAGGTTCTTCACCTTCTCCAACTCCATCAGGATCAGGGCTTCAGGTCTTCCGAATCTTCGACGAAGAGCTTCCAATATCTCCTCTGGTGGGCACTCCGAATACAGGAGACTCTTCACCGCCTCCCGTGCCGCACCCTTGACGGACCGCCGCAGCCGCGCCATGTTGAGAGCATCTGTAAACATAGGCGCAGTATCTTCATATACCGTCCTGAAGGCGATCCACTCTTCGCTCCTCCCGTCGAAGTCCGGCAACTCGTGCACGTAGCTCGGCGCACTCCGTGGCGCCGCGCTGATTGCCTTGATGATGGCCTCCGCTAAATCCTTGGTCCCGTTCGTTGAAGGTTCCACTTGATCTTCTGGCTTGACGGCGGCAATTGGAGGTTGGATGGCGCGCCCCTCCTTGGACGTGCCTTGCTGGTGCCCCTCCTTGGGCACCTCCCCCCGACGTACCTCTTTGGACATCCGACCGACCGTCGACTGCACCCATGTCTGGACATTGGCGTCCCATGCAGGATTCTCTTCTTCAACTTCGGACTCTTCATCTTCCACCTGGGCCAACTCCCATTGGGCCCGGGCGAGTTCCGCTGCTGCCTTCGCTTCGTCTAGTTGTCGGCGCGCCAATTCCAGCTTGGCTTCCCGTTCCCGACGTCCCGTGGACACGACGGAGCGAGTCTTCTTCTTTGCTGCAGGTGCTGCAGTTGCAGCAGCTGGAGCAGCAGGAGCAGCAACTTCCGTCTCTGTAGTGACTCTTGACTCGTACGTAGTTAGCGTTCCCTCTGTAGTTGTGCCCGAGGTTCCCGACGTTCCCGAAGAGTCAGTTGTCCCTTGTGCCTCTTCTTCAGCATGGGGCGCAGTCGACTGGTTCGGCGGCGAGGTACCCCTCTGGCTCCTGGTGACAGGCATGACGACGTCAGTAACCCGATGTCTCGACGAAATACACGTAGATCCGGCTCGAAGGACCAGCAGATGTCGCGGGGCGTGCGTGCCGTGCGCCCCACGTGCGTTGTCGTGAGTGCGCAGGCGCGTCCGTCGGCTAAAGCGAGTCCTCACCGACGGCTCTTACCGCGACGGAGGGGGGCGGGCGTGATGTTGTTACGGACGGACTTTCGCTCGTCCGGCGCCGGAAGCCCGCTCGTGTGTGTACTTCGCGTCGGGGAGTTGCGCCGTTCTCTTGCCGCGTCGATGTAGAGGGTGCGGGGGGTAGGTGCGGGGGGAGGAGACGTTTTCAAAAGAAACAAGAATGACGTTTTTTGTCTAAGCCTTAATGGACCAGCCAAAGCCTAGCCCTAATCCCCCTTGCCTAGCCCTAATATTCTTCGCTCTTCTTTCGCGGAGAATCTTCTTTCTTCCTGCTGCAGAAGGTCCTTCCGTCCTGCAGAGTTTCCAGTCTTCAGTCTTCAGTGTCTTGAGTCTTCTTTCTTCTTCAGAGTCTTCTTTCTTCTTTTTCTTCTTTTCTTCTTGGGAGTGCTTCTCTCTGGAGGCCATGCTCGCAGCTAAAAACCCGCCTGGTCCGCTGCCCTTCGGCATTACCTTAAAGAGAGCCGCACGGCTCTAAGCCCATATTGCCTAATATTTCGATCTTATTTTTACTTTGGCTGACCCATGTCCGGCTAAATCTTTATTGTTTCCCAAAGTCTTACATTCATGTGTCGTACATCAACAGATTCGTCTTAAAAAGATCTATAAAGCCATACGATTCTTATTCTTACATCTAAAAAGACAAAAAAGTTATTCATAAAAAACATCGTAAAAACATAGCAATTTTGTCCTATCCTACACTTATTTTCCTTAATAAATCCTAAGTTCTAAATCTTATCTTTAGCTATTGTATATAAAAATGTAGAGAAATGCTTAACCTATCGATCTACACTAATTATAACAATATATCTTAACTAAAACTATCAACAATTACAACAAACACATGATTTACATAATACTTTCATACAACTTTAGTAAACCTATTCTCTATCTCGTATTTTCATCTTGCATCTCTTTCATATCGTGTTATAATCTTAGCTTGAGTCTGTTGTGATCCTATCGTAATAAACACTTCCGAAATATCAAATTAAAGCTTATTCTTAATACAATAATCTTATTCTTATCTAACATAAGGGAACTTAATCTAATTAATTAGATGAGTCGCCGACAGTGGTCAACTACGACCTAAACTACTGCTAATGTGACATATGTGCCGAGTTGCGTTACATTAAAAGGTCATTTCCGCTGTTTCATTCTCCTTGACTTTTTTTCTTTTTTGTTGAGGGAGAAACCTTCAAAAGGTACGCCGTGGGAGCGACGCAGGGTTATCTGGGATTCTTATAGCACCAGGTCTCCGGGATCTTCAAAGGAACGCAACTGGAGTCCTCTGAGTGCATCGCCCCATCGGGCTCCTCCCAAGTGAGCGGCTGGGCCCACCACTCCATCTGGTCTTTACCACGATATGCGACCACACGTATGCCACCGTCCTTCCCGGGATCGCCTGGCTGGACGGTTCAAGCTCCGTCCATCCTGTCTCTCACGATAGCATGCGACCACACATGCTGACATCTTTCCCGAAGTTGCTGACTGGGTGTTTGGAGCTCTCCGTCTAGCCGCCCGCAACCCCGAAAGCTCCCTTTTAGTTGCCTGTTACCACAGACAGGGGATACCGTAGCCTTATTCCCGGAACTACAGAGACGTCATTGACCTTTCACATTTTGCTCCGTGTTTTATAACCATTCAAATATTAATATCATACAACTTAGTTGTATACGGCGGCGGCGCACGGCGCGTACTGCCGGTCAATCAATTGACTACGCAATATGTTATACTCGTAATATCTTCTAAACTACTTATCCAATTTACATGGTGTAAAAGGCAGATTCAATCTTTATTAGATGCTTGATTTTTTGAAATCATTTATTTTGATAAGGATTAATATTTAGTTTGTATAAAACCCATGGAAACATCAACTTGATATTTTTAAAATTTTCAAAGTATAAAAATAGTTATTGTGGGTTATACATAAAATATAGACATATGCTGTCGCGGACTTTTATTTAGATCTATGTGAGCCAAACAATCCCACGGTACATTATATTTGGATATCTCCAACGGTTTAGGCAGCGTACGCGAAGATAGCTCTCAAAGCACAACTTTTTTTCCGACTAACCTGATATTTCTCGTTATATTATAAGCTAATTACAAAAAAATCGGTATAAATTATAGCCCATGTGTTATTCTGATGTATAACCTATACTACTGTAAAGTTTCAACCTAATCCGTTGAGTAGTTTTTGCGTGAAAGAATAACAAATACACATACATCCTCACAAACTTTCGCATTTATAATATTAGTAGGATACCGATTGAGTTATTGTAAACAGGTGCAATAGTTATAAATTCAAATAAATTGTAATAATTTTCAAGTTATTTTGAACACGCCCGTTAAAGGTTTAAATAATTAAGTTGCATTTAAAAGTAATAGCAGGTATTTTGTCTAAGATATTTGACATTTTTGACGTTATTCATTTTCATAGTTGAATGTTTTATTTCATTTATGAAGTACTAGCTGTACCCGCGGCTTTGCCCGCGTGCAAATCAACGTGTCACAAAGTTTTTCCCGCGCAAATCTCGACACCGTGGGAATTCTATGATAGAAAGTAGTAACATTAAAATCGGTTTGGCCGCTCAAGGAGTACCTGGTCAAACACAGAGTGAAAAAACGAATTTAAAGTGTATATTTGTGGGTAGGAACGTGTTGTTATGTATTTTTTTTTTAATTAGACGAATTCTAATATTGTAAACCGCTTTTTTGAACCAATTTACATTCTTAATGGTTTAATTCACAATTTCGGTATACTTTTTTTCAATCAACTCCTCCACATTTGAACCAAAACGTATCGATTATATAGATTGATTTGAACTTTTCCGAATTGGAAAATACTATTTGAAGTAATTTTGGGGGATTCAAATTTCTAAGTAAGATTATAGGTAAACCTACTTTTAATATTAATTTGTGTTCAGGAGTTCCGGAAGGCATTCTGTTGGAATGCAAAATTCTGTTGGATAATGTACTGCTTCCTCCATCTCGGGATCAATATCGGGATATAGTTTTTTAACCAACTCCTCCACATTTAAACGAAGACGTATCGATATAAAGATTGATTTTAACTTTTCCGGATATTTGTTATCCGGAAATGTTACTACTATTACACTATTATCTACTTGAAGTAAATTATTAGAAAATTGGAATATCACTGAACAGCGACATATATTCTAAGTTCATATTTTGTTTCATGTGGCCAAAGATAAGATCTTTTAAGAGGTGCATCGGGCTATTTGTGTGCGTAAATCCCGCATTGTTCTTTGTAAACCAAAAGACATAATCAAAACACTTTTACAATTCATACGAACAGGGCGCACCCGCTCGAAGGGCGCTGCCGCACCCTGCTCGCTTATTTTTTACGTTTTCTTTTATGTTCCAACCTAACCTAACCCATCCTGTTTAAAAAGCTACAGCTAAATCCAACTCTTAACAATAACATGACAATACTCCTGCATTTTCAGGATTTAGGTATTCAAAGTGACACTTTTCATCATAATGTTCTCTCAGGAACGGGTTGTAATGAATTGTAATCAATAAGTACCAAACTCATACGGCTTAAGTAGGTTGTTTACTTAGATTATCAAGGTTGATGAATTGAAGTTTAATTTATTAATCACATTTCAGTTTAATGAGCTGTCATTAAACTTATAATATATATATACTAAAAACAACCGTAAGCATTATGTGACTACCTTTTCTAATTTAGGCTTGCACTATCCCTCATCATCAGGGAGGAGTTGAAGGTAACAAAAATATCCCGTGTCTTTGCTTAGTATTCTTATTACTTATACGTAAGCACTTGCGAACCAACTTCTATAGTTTGGGCTTGCAGTACCCTGCATCATCAGGGCTGAGGAGCTTAAGGTCGAAATTGTCATTATGTATCTTTGCTTAGTAATTATATTACATACCCGAAAGCATTAAATGGCCAACTCCTATGGCTTAGGCTTGCAGTACCCTGCATCATCAGGCTTGAGGAGTTGAAGATCGAAATTTTCATCTTGTGTCTTTGTTTTGTAATGATATTACATACCCGAAAGCATTAAATAGCTAACTTCTATGGCTTAGGCTTGAAGTACCCCTGCATCATCAGGGTTGAGGAGATAAAGGTCAAAATTTTCATCATGTGTCTTTGCTTAGTAATTATATTAAATACCTGAAAGCACCAAATGCCCATCTCGTATAGTTTAGGCTAGCAGTATCCTGCATCATCAGGGGTGAGGAGTTGAAGGTCGAAATTTTCTTTTTGTGTCTTTGCTTAGTAATTATATTACAAACCCGAAAGCACCAAATGGCCATCTCCTATGGCTTAGGCTTGAAGTAACCCTGCATCATCAGGGTTGAGGAGTTGAAGGTCAAAATTTTTACTGTGTATCTTTGCTTGGTATTTTTATTACATAACCGTAAGTACCAAATAGCCAACTTTTACGGTTTAGTATTGAAATACTCTTGGTTCATCAGGGTTGAGGAGTTGAAGATCAAATTTTTGTCCCATGAATTTGTTTAACAATCTCATTATATATCTATAAAAACAAATTGACTTACTTCTACGGTTCAGGCTAGCAGTACCCCTGCATCATCAGGATTGAAGAGTTGAAGGTCAATTTTTTAGGAAATATCTGCTTAGTAATCTCATACTACATTCAACCCAATTGGACTCCTACAGTTTAGGTTTGGCCGAGTATAGCTAATTTCGTTAATTTGCTTCAAAGAAATGGATCCTATGATCAGAACCATATCAAACTCATCAGAGTACCCATGAAGTACATTCTTTCAAATAAAAGAAAAATCATCAAAATCGGTGGGCGGGAAATCGAGTTATTCATCTATTTATCGCGCACATCGTTAATGCAAATATCAGACTTATGCGCTTTTCTTATGGATGCCACTGTCAAAAATGAACTAAAAATAAATAGGACCCCATGACACGCACTACCTTTCAAATGAAAAAAAAAATCATCCAAATCCGTTCACCCAGTGAGGAGAAATCGAGTAACAAATATAAAATTTAAAAAAAAAAAAATTATTGAGATGGCCTCAAAATTGACTGACTTTCATACAAACTTACATCTCCTATTTGGGTTAAATTGGGGGGGGGGGGGGATCAGAAAATTCATTCTTAACTGACGTCTACGTCATAAAAAGAACGCCTTGTAAAAATCATATTCGTATCTTTAGCAGTTTAGGCTCTACGATGTTTGAGTTTCAATAGATGAGTGTGATCCTTTCGTTTTTATATAAGTATATATAGATATAGATTTGTATAGTATCAAATAACATAGGTACACACATAACCAATAAAAAATACATAACAAAGGAATACATTTTACAGACCATAACATGTTTAGTTTCAACCAATTCAACTACGCAGTTACTTCTTATTAACACTTATCGAACACAGAATAAATACTGCGTAGTTTTAAATTGACATAACTTTTTTATTTATAAACCGATTTACATAAAATAAACACTAAATGTTAAGTGAAGTTTCCCACAACACATCTGTGAAAATTATATTCAAATTGGATAAGCCGTTTCTGAGATTAGCGTTTTCAAACACACAGACAAACAGACAAACAGACAAACAGACAAACAGATAAACAGACAAACAGACAAACAGACAAACAGAAAAGATTTCTAAAAACCATTATTTTGGGTTCTATATCGTATTAAAGACCTCTAGAAGTGGTTTTCACCTAAATTTATTCCATGTACAGACAGCGACCTCTTACAGATTTATTATAGTATAGAAGAAGAAGAAGATAGATGTGTTTGTGTCAAGTGCAAGATAGTGTGTATAATATGTTTTAGTTGATTTTATGTATGTTTTATGCATAATTTGAAAAAAATATTAGCATTGCGTTCAGCAATCCTTCTCTACATCAACTATAACCGTGCGTAATTTCATACTCCTCCGTCAAAGGCAAGTTTCTTAAAAACGGATCACAAGTTTTTGCTCCATGTATTAATATTTAAATAACATCAATATTAAGCGCTGCTGTTTCCTATGTCTTGGAGACACACTTGTTCGAAGCTTTCTAATGTACCTAGTCCACAGGCGTAGCAACGCATCTGTAGCCAACCTCGGCTAAGATTGATTTTATCTGGGGTTGGTTTCAGCTTTCCGTGGGTGGCAATGGCGATTTACTAGGTGAACTACATGCTTGTTTGGTCTTTTATTTTGTTACAAAGTATTTCAGTACAACAGAAAACAGGAAGAAACTTAGATTTGCTTTGTCAGTTTAAGTAAATTTGCAACTTTCTAATTATCAAAATATGTAATTTAGGGCTTAGCCTGAAGCTTAGGTTGCTAAAACTTTATTTTTATTTTGTAACTAGCCTTTAATTTGAGAATTAAGGTCTGCGGCTTACGATTAGTTGTTTCTGAATAGCCTAAATTTCTTTGTCCTTTTAGAGACAGAGCTAGGCCCATTCAGGGTGCAACGCCTATGCCTACTGCAACGTGACTAAAGTGTACCTACTGTTTATCTACCACGAAGCTATTAAATGCACGTTACTTATCCATCCTATGATAGAGTACGTACTTAATAACTTATTCAAAATGCAATAAAATGAACTGTTTTACCATAAACAAGCTCGTAAACAACATAAACTCCGCGCATCTCGTTTGAAACACGTGATCTAAATATACATCGTGAGTAACCGTCATTGGTGGCCCTAAATATGCTGATTTTAATGGGACGTTCCATAATATAATAATGAAAAATATAATAATGAATGTTTGTCAATTAAATATTTTATTTACTCCTTTTTTCTTATTTCCATATTTTCACGTTAACATCACAATTAACAATTTAACATAAAATGTAGTTTAATAAAATTTAAAATGATAATAAATAGAATAAATGAGCCAAATCGCTGCCTCATGGAAATGTACCCAAGACACTAGCAGCATTACTTCGCTGAATTGCTAAACTTATTTGTTTATCTGTATGCCCTTTATAAAATTGTAAACCAAGAATTCGATCATGAGATGATCTTCAGCAAAGTTGTGCATGAGCACAGTCTCTGCTTATTTTTGTGGTGGCGTAGCAACGCACGCATTGTAAAGCTAATATTAAGATATTGAACAGTATAACGAATGTTCTAGAAAGAAAATTTAAACAAGATTTAAATAAAGTCCGTGTAAAAAGCGTAATATAAACAAGTGAGTTAATAGATCGATAGCGGCCTGGACTGAGTCCAGCTATATGCTCCATTAATTATGGTAAGCATTTGTTTCTGCATAGAAATCACCTTGCGATTGAATGGTAGTTTATTGATGTTCAATAAGGAAATCCAGAATCTGTTTTGAATAAATATTTAGCTTAAACTGCAAGACAGTTAAAGAGTCTTTACATAAGAAAAATATTTATTGGGATGTTAATTCGGTATTTAATCGTTTACGTGGAGTGGATATATTATTTATTTTGTAATAATAGGATAAATTTATTTTTCATGTATCCCATATGTGAATTTGTTACTCTTTCATGCAAAAACTGGTAAAATTCACTTAAATTTGGCACAAAGACAGTTTATGGCCTAGGTTAGCACGTATGACTGTTGTAGTTTCGGACCTCGGGACCAGAATACCGTATCCACTGCCTATCGTAAGAGGCTACTAAAAGGGGGCTTCCAGGGTTGCGGGTGGCAAGAGTGAAAGCTCGAACCGTCTAGCCGGGCTACCCCGGGAAAAACAGAGTTGTAAAGAACAGAAGGGTGTATTTGTTTACATGGAGATTTGTTAGCAACTTCATATAGAACAGGCGTTCATCTGAAGTCAATCATAGATGCGTTGCTGCTCCAGAGGTCTAATATATAAAAGTGAGCCGGCAGGCACTCCCTTCCACTGAAACGTATGAAATGCTACACGGTAGAAATAAGTGTTACCTACCAAAAATAAATGTTAACTATACTGGTTCTACCACCAGATTAAATATTATATACTTATATGTATTAATTAAAAAACATAGTAAATAATATTGTATAGTCTCCGTTCCCAAGCGGTATCTCTATGATTTATAGGTAAAACTTCATGCAATCCTGTTTTTTTTCGCCACCAACATATGGAAGCTACTCGTGATGTAACCTATGCCCCCGGCGTCGCTCGCTCCACTCTCCCGGCAAATCGACACACCCTCAGAGCCTCAAAGGCTGCCACGATTTCGTAACAATATTTATGAGCTGTGACTTCCGCAGGAAATTATGCAATTCGACATTTTTGAGAAGACTTCGTAAATTCGCTTACTGAAAGTCCTTTTAAACTATCATTATGATCATTAATCTGTTTTTATAATTGTGATCATATATAATATTTACGACGTAATAGAGCCATTACCACTAGGAGGCTATTTTTTATTTTTTTGTCTCAGGGTCTCTATCTGAAGTTCTATCTACCAATCACAGATACATTGCTACTTCCGTGTACTAAGATGGTCGCTTTACATAAAAGTGAGTTGAGACATTATTTTTTATACTTCTAATGTTTGGTTAATCTTTTTTTTTTGTTGTCGAGGGGGATACCTTCAAAAGGTACCCGACGCCGTGGAGGCGTTTTAAATATTTTTTACCGCACTAAAGCCTCCCCAGTGGCCGTCCTCAGGGCTACAAGGAGGACTCAAGGAGGACCACCAGGAGGTACTGCTGTGTCACTTATTTCTAGTGTAAAGAAAATCAAGCGTTTTGGTTGAAAAGGAGTCGACTTAAACATGGACATATCTCAGGATTGGCAACGCACCTTTAATTGGGTAAATATACCTCTTCTATTTGGAGATACTTTTCGGTACCCTGGGTTGCAGTGACACATACTCGTTTTATACTTAAACTGTATAAAAAATGCATACCTACTCCACCACACATTTTGGAAATTGTGCGCAACTTTTACACGATCTTATACCCCCAGCCCCTTTCTATCATCGAACTTCAAGACGCACTTCAGGGTACCACCCCTTGCTCGGACGAAACGCTTTGCTTCGTCCTTTTTAATACGAACAGCTAAAGAGTGGAATGCCTTGCCGGCTTCTGTGTTTACCAAAAAATAAAATCTGAGTGTTTTTAAAGCAAGAGTGAATAGGCTCCTTTTAGATATCTTAGGCCCCATTGTCACTTTCCACCGGGTGAGATCGAGGCCAAACGCGAGTCTATTTAAAAGTAAAAAAAAACATATACATATTAGCTCTCAACTTTATGTACAAAATTTTATATTCAATCGTTTTGTGAATCTTGGGTAATAACCACCACACTTTACAAGTAATTCTCGTCCCGAAATAAATATATTTTCTTAGGAAAGCATAAAAATAAATGCACTGTTGCCGATGGCAAGGTGACGTGCGCGTTTATTTCGGGACTAATCCCCACAGGTGTTCAATACGTTCGATATGCTACAAGAAATACGTGTCACATCTGTGCAGCTCATTAAAATGTGTAAGGTCACTTTTATTATTATGCTTTTATTAGTTTAGAATTAAAAAAAAATAACTACAAAAATGTTTAGAACCTTTTGCTTGAAGAATTATGTTGGCTTTATATATGACCGGGTTTTTATTTAAAAAAGCAGGTAGTTAATTATTGTCATTTTTTTTTTTTTTAAATACTTATGTTTTTTTTTTGTTTTATAAGTTAGAGGGCATTCGTGAGTTTCATGAGGCAGTTCGCCGAAGAGAGGAAGGTTCAAATGGTATTAATATGAAATCTTACGTATTATCCCAGTTTCATATCACATTTTTTCTGCAAGGAGGTAATGTGGAAACTTCACGTATCACGGATTCTTAGTTTTTTTTTTTTTTTTGTTTTCGAGGGGGAAACCTTCAAAAAGTACCCGACGCCGTGGGAGCGACGAAGGGTTATGTGGGATTTTTACCGCACTAAAACCCCCCCGGTGGCCATCCTCGGCGCTAAAAAGAGGACTCAGGGATCTCCAACAAACACCACCGGAATGGCTAGAACACCTAGGAGTAAAATCAAAATGACAAATATATAAAATATACCTAAAGGTTAACTAAACATACAAGATAACTTAAAGTGATTATAATTATGTTGTACGAAATTTAGAGGCCTTTTTCACAAGCTGTTATTTACATAACGCTCATGTAGGTACTACTCTTTAACATTCCAGTATTATAAAGCAATATGGTATTGATTTTAATTTATTTTATTTACTAACATGAAACGCTTCTAATTAATATTTAAATAGTGTAACAGCAATAAAGCCTTCTTTATTTTATTTAGATTAAAGCACGTTAAATCTAGGCATTGAAATCATAATACATGCAATCTATAAACGGATATAGACAGGTGACCTAGTGCTTTATTTTATGCGCATTTGAGCTGACTGCAGATTAGAATTATATGTTTATCAAGTAATGAGATTCTGTCCGTTCGTCTGACACGTACCATTCGTACTTAGTAGAGGTTATACTAGATTAACCAAACATTTCGTCCCTATAGTCTCGGGACCAGAATAGAGCTATGACATCCCCTGCCAGTCGTAAGAGGCGACTAAAACTGATTTCCGGGGTTGCAGGCGGCTAGGGTGGGAGCTCGAACCGTTCGGTCAGTCGATCCCGGAAAGGAAGGCGGTATGTGTGATCGCATACCGTCGTAAAGACTAGACGGAGCGGTTGGCCCAGCCGCCCATCTGGGAGGAGCCCGATGGGGCAACGCCGAGGATGGCCACCGGGGTATTTTAGTGCGGTAAAAATCCCACATAACCCTGCATCGCTCCCACGGCGTGGGGTACCTTTTGAAGATTTCCCCTCGACAACTAAAGAAAAAAAGATTAACCAAACATTAGAAGTATAAAAAAATATATCTCAGCTCACTTTTATGTAAAGCGACCATCTTAGTACTCGGAAGTAGCAATGCATCTGTGATTGGTAGATAGAACTTCAGATAGAGACCCTGTTCTAAATTAAGTTGGTACCGATCTCTATCGGCTGCAACCACTTTCCATCAGATGGACTCCATGCTTGTCAATCGTCAATCGGAATAAAATCATCGTAAATTGAGAAGTGGTAGAATCTTTGTTGTTTCTACTATAGATTCGTCACCACATCTACTACCTAATTCAGTGGTCTCCAACCAGTGGTCAGCGGACCACTGATGGTCCCTGGAAGCACCCGAAGGGGCCCGAAAAGTCATCCAAAAATATTGTAATATAAGAATTCAACACAATGACAGTCGAGTAGCGGAGTAGCTGTGACTGAACCAGGAATCATGAATTAGTTAAGAGTATACACAACGTGCATTAAATATTGTTTGCTTTGAACAACAATATACGCGTGTTTTATTAAAAAAATAATAACCCTATATTCATTCTCAATCGGGAGGTCCGAGGTTCAAACCCAGGCACGCACCACTGATTTATGTGCGTATTATACATTAAATGTCACTTGCTTCACAATGCTTTTCGGTGAAGGAAAACATCGTGAGGAAACCTACACACCCGAGAGTTCTTTAAAAAAAAAAAATCTCGAAGGTGTGTGAAGTCCACCAATTCGCACTTGGCCAGCGCGGTGGGCTATGGCCTAAACTCTCTCATTCTGAGGGAAGACCCGTGCCCAGCAGTGGGACAATAATGGGTTGACGACATTCATTTTCAATTTCACTTATACCGGTGGTCCATTGGCCGACAGATATTTTGCCCAATGGTCCTTCGTCACCAAAAGGTTAAGAACCACTGACCTAATTGAAGCAGTGTTGACCGTTCTTGTGTTTTGGATTGAATAGTATGATAAGGGAGACATACCTATATGACGCTTTTTTGCTTAGTCCTAAGTTGTAGTAACGCCTGTGAGCAACCTCAGTGCCCTTAGTACGAGCATTGAACACTGTTTACGTTTTGGCAGAAACATTATAACGTGCAGTGTCCCTTGTACAGTACAAGGGACAGCCACGTATTTTGCGATGATGGGCGAAAACGTAAATGTTTGTTTTGAGTAAACATACAGAGCAGTGATAGCCTAATGGTTGAAATTTGCCCTTGGGAGGTCCGAGGCCAATCGGGAGGTCCGAGGTTCAAACCCAGGCACGCACCACTGATTTATGTGCGTATTAGAAATTAATCATCACTGCTTTTCGGTGAAGAAAAACATCGTGAGGAAACCTACACACCCAGAGTTCTTTAAAAAAAAAATAAGTTTCCGGAGGTGTGTGAAGTCCACCAATTCGCACTTGGCCATCGCGGTGGACTATGGCCTAAAACTCTCTCATTCCGAGAGAAGACCCGTGCCCAGCAGTGGGACAATAATTTTTGGTTGGCCATATATGTTTAAACGTAATAAACTCGAAGTAATGTTACAAGTAGGTACCTAAGATAAATCTTATTTGCGGCTGACTACTCATCTGTAGCGAACCATAGGCAATAAGAACTACCATTTCGTTTTAATACAGTCTAATTATGTGAGTTTAAGTGTTCGCCTGATGGTCACAGTACTAAACAGAGATTTATCTACGAGGCGAGTCCTCGAAAACGATCGTAAACTTATGTAAACATGGACGTTGTAACCAAATAGATTGCTAATAAAGGTACTTTTAGGTATTAGATTAGATAAAGGTTTTATCAATTTTATGCATATTACATTCATACGAAAATTATTAAATAATTGGCACATCAATTCATCCATCAGCCCTTTGATGTCCACTGCTGGACGTAGGTCTGCTCTAAATGGCGCCACTCCAACCGGTCCTGTACCCACTGAATCCAACGGTTTCCTGCTGTCTTCTTCAAGTCATCGGTCCATCTAGTGGGAGGATGACATGTACTCTTTTTGCCTAAACGTGGTCGCCATTCAAGGACTCTTCTTCCCCATCGGTTGTCTGTATGTCGGAACATAGCCCATCATCGCGCCCATGTCGGGCATCTTTTAAAGGTTCCCCCCCTAGAAAGAGCGTGCATATAATAATAAGAATAGATTAGGAGTCTATTTAGTTACTTGTTAAGCTCCTCCAAGTCACACTCGGGCGTCACGTCGCCACGCTCTGTAGTCTACATGAGGATGAGCGGAATTTATTGCAGTTTTTATTTTCCTTCCGCCTACGCTAACTAGTTTCACAAACTGTTATAGGCATTAAGATCCTTTATTGCCGTTTTCTCCTTTTTTCTTAATAGTAAACATTAAACTACATTTAAGATTTGAAACGATCAAAAAGATTGAATATTTTGAAAACGTTTAGTTTGATGAATTTCTTACTAATTTACAAAAATGAGAAATCTTAATTCGTGTAGTGGATGAATTATGTAACCTGTGACACTCTGACATTGATTGCATTGATATGTTATATTTTACAATATTCGTCTAGCCGTTTTAGTCCATTGAAATGTTACAATTTAAGGACCGAAAGAGGACGCAATTTTATTTTTGGGACATGTGTGGGGGGGTCAATAAAAGCTTAACCTCAAGTTTGTGGGGTCGCCATCCTTGTCCCCCGGCCGCCATCTTGAAAAACACTTTTTCAAGATGGCGGCCGTTTACACATTTTATTTTTGGGACATGTGTGGGAGAGACATGTCCCAAAAATAAAATTGCTTTCTTTAAAAAATGCAACATTTCAATGGACAATTGAGCTGCACCGCAAACCACAGAAATAGACATACATGCAAACATACATACATACACACATACATACACTCGGAAAACATTACCCTCTTTCTGTCACTGTCAGTTTAAAAGATTGCCTCTCCTCAAGTCCTCACTTGCAGATCGGACGGACACCCTACTGCCCCTTCACTTCCATAAAAAACGAAAAACACTATCTTGTCTTCACCCAAAAAACAGTAAGTAACCACTTAGCCATAAGATAATAAAGGTGTCTTCCATAAACCACTAAAACAATGTACTGAATCGTCAAATAACACGTTCGTAGATAACGGGATAAACACATTTATAAAAACTTTCCAGTGTTACTGACTTGTACTATAGTTAACGAGTAACGGGTAGAAATACGAAGTTTTCTTGCTAGACGTATGTATATAAATAAGGGTGTAAGGTGCAGTTGAACTACAGACAATGCTCAACTCTTAATTTTGTAAGTGAAAAACAGAGAATCTTGCTACTATAATAAATTCGAAAGTTTGTGAAGATGCTATTATTAGTTTGTTATTATTTTACGCAAAAGTACAAATCGTATTTTACGATAATTTGGCATACAGAAGTCTATAAATATACTAGTCGATAATAACGTTTTTTAATTAATATATATAAATAAACTAAATATAAAATAAATAAATCATATATAAATAAACTAGTCGAAAATAACGTTTTTTATTTTCATAACCTCCACACTAGGACTTCTCTTGTATCGTGTGCGCCATCAATAAATCCGGATACACAAACACACTGAGCCAGAACAGAAGTCTACATTCATATTCAGATCTGTCCGCCCGGGGATCGAACCCGGAACGTATAGAGGGCGCTCTGCCACGCGAGTAGTCACTAAAAAAAACACATGTGATTTTATAAATAACTTATTGTGATGTCACTGATAAACTATCTATTATTTGATTGAGTTGTTTGTAAGTTTGAAGAGATACAGATATGTACTTCGACCTTCATACTTATCTTACACTGGATAGGCACAGCGGTTTCATTCATTTTTAAAAAACGTAACATAACTTGGAATTGTTATAACTATTGATGAATTAAATTATTCTAATACAATACAATTAAATTCCGTTCTTTTGGTTTGATGCAATTTACCACTAAAAAACACCCCATTTGCCATAGCGCCAGTTTCAGGAAATCCCGCTCACCATTGATAAAAGCGTGAGGATCCTGGAAGTTAAGACCTCGTGTGACGTGCAGTACCGGAGTCATCTGAAAGACAAAGCCAAGTTGGCTATATTGATATAAGTAGATGTAGATGTAGACTTATAAAACATACGTAGGTATTTTATGGCGTTACTGGTTATAGGGCTTATTCTCAGAGTACTCCGTTCTTTTGCTCTGAAAAGATAAGAATCTCTAACATTGATTCTCAATCTACTCTGCAAAATTGTTAATGAAATTAAATACCTTGTTTAATCCTCATCCTCCTCCGCAAGGTGTTACGTCTATTCTCAATATCCTACGACGATAATTTTCGTCAATTCTCATTCTCCTCCGCGCGTTGAAAAAGCAATAAGGGTACAAAAATAACATAAAAATAACAAAAAAAATAAATAAAAAATAAAATAACTCATTCTCAGTAATATTAAATTATTTTTTTAATTTCTATGGACGTTTACCTAAATTTAAATCATTCAATATCATAATTAGTCATTATCATTGCAAAAAATAATAGCACACTCAGTTGTGTTTATTCTTCTGCTTAACAAAGAAAAGCGCACGTATGAAGTAATATTGAAGGTGATAGAGCCAGTGTACCACACTTAATTTTTATTTTTTGTTGGTTGGTTTTTAATGTCTAATATAGTACCTTATGGTTGTTTACTAAACTTTGTAAACTGTTTTGAAAAAACCTCTAAACATGCGTGATTACGTAAGCATGTTGTTTAGAATCTTGTTAGGCTGCGCGCCAAAATAAACATTCAAAAAATATTCTTGATTAATGATTTCGACGTTTTTTATTTATGTTGTTTTTCAAATGTGATATTTAGTTTGTAATCATGTTATCTTTATGAAGCTTGTGTGAAGAACTTACGTTGGCGTAACAGAGGAGCATGTAGTCCAGCTGATGGTCTGCCGCCCATAGATATCTGTAATCAACCCTAAATAACATCCTTAACTGAGGCTGTTACATATTCGTTGCTACCTACTCTTAACCTCCACGTAGAAACGCCTCGAATAAATACAGACCAAAACACAGCAGTTCTTACTACTGGTGTTATTGCTGTTAATGTACTGCAGAAGTAGATACAACAGTGGCAACCCAGAGTTGAACTCATAGTTGTTTTTATCTGATTGCAGTACATACAAGCATGCAGTCCACCTGATGGTAAGTGGTTACTGCCGCTCATGTACATCTGTAAACAACTTCAAATAGAACATTGGCTACTCCCGAGGATTATAAACACACACACGCTTTCTACACTCATACCCCCACACAAGGATTTTCTCCTGTGTCGTGGTTACCATTGACACACACAAGACGAATACATAAACACCCAGACCCATAACACGAATCTAAACTCATCATTCAGATACCTGTCTGGCCGGGAATCGAACCCGAAACCCATTGCGCGTCAGACCGGTATGGTAACCGCTGCGCCACCTGGGTCGTCAATTATGATGGTCGCCTCATATAAAAGTGTGCCAGCAACCACACCCTTCCACTGAAACGTAAGAAATGCTTCACGCTAGAAATAGGTGTGGCGGTGGTACCTCCTCGGTCGAACTACACTGGTTCTACCACTCTTCAACTACCACTTAAAAAAATACAGGTAATCAGTAGGTACATTTGTTATTCATTGAGTAACCGTTATCATCAAATCACCGCTGAAACTGATAAATATATTATATCTCAAGATATTCATGTGATGTAGAGTCCCGTGGCGATAAGATCCAATGCTAAACGTGTCGTGTACTTAACGATATTGTCTGGTGATGTGGGGTCTTGTGGGGGTACCACGTTTTTATATGAATATCGGGACATTAATATTATTGTACAGGTTGATCAATATTAGAATGATTTTTCATGCAATATATTTATAATAAAAATAATCTTTATTTAGCCAATTTCTAGGTTACTAATAAGATGTTTGAAATGAGCACCAAAAATTGAATTTGCCGGTTAAGGCGTTCTAAAATGTATGGCACTCACATACTCGTATTTAACAATAAAACACTTAGACACTATATTTCAATGCTGACAACTTTAGCAGATTAATATGTTTTTGGATTTTTATGTTTTTAAATCATCGTTTGAATTTAAATTCTTCATACGTGTAATAGCATTTTTCAATTAATATATTTTTTCTGCTTGCGAAAACCTTACATGTCTCACAAAACCCGTAGAAATAGATAGCTTTTACTCTTAATAAATAAATGAAATGAAATACCTTTATTTTTATTATTATTTATATTATTTATACGTCCACCAATTCGCACTTGGCCAGCGCGGTGGACTATGGCCTAAACTGTCTCATTCTGAGAGAAGACCCGTGCCCAACAGTGGGACAATAATAGGTTGATGGGACCTTTATTATGCTTAGGCCTACGGAGGCACTTACAAATTGGCAGTTACATTATTTATTTTTTTACACTGCCACCGGATCGAAAAACGACGTCAACTGCGAAAATCCGACAAGAAGAAGTGGGTTTGTCTTTTTTCTATCTATATCTTTTTTTCCGTTTTGTTTTTACATGGGTTATAAAAGTTAGCTCCAGTATCTTGCCTTCCATTTTGCTAAACAAGAAGCATGTTAGGCATAATATATGTATAATATATTAGACATGTATCATAGTCAACGCCTGAAGTCCCGTTTTCAAACTCTGTTTCGGTCAAGTTTCGACTACTTCGGAACAAAAAAAAAATACGGCTGATTTCGGGTTCGACTGATGTATTTTTTTATTAAATTTCATGTGTCCATATTGAACAAACATATGGGGATCATTCATGTAAACGTTCCTTTAAGTATAAAGATATTTAAACTCCAGGGATTTATGTCACAATAGAAAGTTTCAGAAACAGTGAAAATAATCGGTTTTAGACAGAAAGTTTCGATCGGTCAGTAGGTAATATAAATATTGTATATAGTTAGTTAATAAGAAAATCTTTACGAAAAGATGGCTAAAGGAGTGAGATATAAAACCTGGAAAATCCACTTAAGATAAGAGCACATGGCGACTGTCGCTGCAGGAGGCTCGCCTTGACCTCAGCCCTGCCAGCAGTGCGACCTCCGCTTAAGGTCTGAGCCTCTCTACTAATAAACGTTTACTACTTTTTTACTACCCATTAGCCTATCACTGAAGCCACAGTTTTATACAGCCAATACTATGCTTAGTTGTCAGTTAATTTTCTCGTGATATCGTGTTTCACATAGGTACGTTCACAACATATTCACATAAAAATATATTAAAACATTAAACTACTTATACAATACCTATTATGGAGTAGGTTTAAGGAGTTACATGCTATTCCTAATTGGGGTAGAAATTCAAATTTAAGCGACGCTATTCCTGACGTTATAAGAGTAGAATGAACAGTTTCTTGAATTGTCCCAAAAAACTGTTCATTCTACTCTTTTTAAATCAATAGTATAATCTATAGTTCGCTTCTAAAAATGCTACTCTTTTATTACAACATAATTATATGTAGCACGCTGTAATTGTTCTTTATTAAATTAAAATGCATTTTCTAGAGTTTTGTGTAATGCACCCAAAGCAATCAATAACTATTCCAGTTCACATAACTCGTATGATCCGTACCTACCACATTCCGAACATATTTTTATTTTTTTGGCTGTTCGCATATGGACAACCTTTTCATTTCGACCTTTTTCATTCTTAACTTTTTTCTCGTCAAGCGAGGCAAAGATTTGACGATCATAAAGCCAAGGTATGCATCAATGTCAGATATTAAAAAATATAAAAGAGTAAAAGGTGAAGATGTATAAATCTTGTTAGATATTTTAGTATGCGAGTTTCCAGGGTCTTTTATTTTTTAATTTTAATGATACCTACTAAATAAAGTTGTACTAAGCCATTGTCGTTAATATAAATTACAGTTTTATAGTTGATTTCTAATATACACTTAAATCAATCGCGTTTCACTAATAAACGCTTGTTTTGTACCCAATCCACTTTAATTAATGGAATTAATGTAACAATACTATACTTAATTAGAAAATCAATATTTAATTAAACGTGATATTTCATTCCGAAAATTCGTTTCATTTAAACCATAGGGAATATAATGTTGGTTATCAATGTACAACAAGAATTATTCTAGTATAATTAAATAAATTATTATAAACAAAACTGTTTAAGCTTAAACTATGATTAAAATACCATATTAGATAATATTCAAGTACAATTTATAATATGTGGTTCTACACGCGGTGACACACATAATTATGGTAGATTTTTCTGTAATGTTTTTTTTGTCCCCGGCTCCGTATGGACATACAAGATTGTATATATTATACTTACACTTAAAACATTAAGTACCAGGTACGCAGTCGATTTAAAAAAGGACCTATCTTATTCTTCATGGAATAAACACCACATGACTATTCAATTTATTCAGATGGCTCAGACCGTTCGAAGTGGCGCAGATTATGTCCAGTAGTGGACGTTCAAAGGCTGATGGATGGATGGATGACTATTCAACCATTATTGTCCCACTGCTGGGCACTCGTCTTCTCTCAGAATGAGAGAGTTATAGGCCATAGTCCACCGCGCTGACCGAATTTCGAATTCGAATTGGTGGACTTCACACACCACCGAGAACTTTTTATTAGAACTCTCGGATGTGTAGGTTTCCTCACGATGTTTTCCTTCACCGAAAAGCAGTGATAATTAATTTCTAATACGCACATAAATCAGTGGTGCCTGGGTTTGAACCTCGGACCTCCCGATCGAGAGGGCAAGTTTCAACCATTAGGCTATCACTGCTCTAAGTATCACCAAAAAACAATTTACCACTATAACAAAATTCTTCATAATATAATCTAACTTGTTACAGCGAATACGTATAACTGTACAGAAACTAGGTATAAATTAGCGACTAATTGCATTTGCAATTACCCTAAGCACGTTGGATATCACGTGGATAGCACCGTCCTTGTTTTCTTCAGATGTTGTGAATAAGCGATTGGTAACGTACTATAATTTAAATACAGATACTGGAACTAACTTTCATTACCATGTAAAAAAACATGATTGTAATAATATTAAAAAAATGGATGGAAATAAGAAAAAAAGACAAACCCGCTGACTTTCTTGCCGGATCTTCTCAGTTGAGGTCGTATTCTGATCCGGTGGTAGTGTAAGAAAAAAAATGTAACTGACAATTTGTAAGTACCCCCGCAGGCCTATACAAAATAAAGACATTTCATTTCATACATGGAATTCACGTTACGAGCATAAATACTAGATAATCGCTCGACTTTGCCTATCTTATACGTCAATTCAGGTCAGAAACTATCTACTCGTAAAGCCAAATTTCAACAGGATAAAGCAGGAGTTTTCGCGTGAAAATTAACAAATATATATACACCCTAACAAACTGTCACCTTTACAATATTAGTAAGACTTATACACGGATAGGGGATACGCCTATCCGTGTATGTATAAATCTTACTAATAAGTATTACCTGTTTCTTGCGTTTCGATGGAAGGGTGTGGTTGCAGGCACACTTTCACATGAGGCGACAATCTCAGTCCTCGGGAGTAGCAACGCAAGAACTGTTTTACACTAGAAATAGGTGTGGCGGACAAGACTTTTTGACTTTTTGATTTAATGAGTGCTGAGGCTAAAATACTGATACGTTCTTACTTAGTCCTCAGGAGTACCAGTCTTAGACTACGCTGGGGCTCTTGAGCACACAAGAATTGGGGGCCCTTTAAGAATGTAAAGAAAGTATGATGTACTCTCTTTACATTCTAAAAGGGCCTCGGTGACTTTCGTGTAACGAGAAAAGTGCAATGCGCTCGATCATAATATTTTGATATTAAATGTGAGAAAAATTGTCGGACCTTCGGGGCCCTCTGTGGATGGGGGCCCTTGGCACAGGCCCCGAATGCCCTTATTACTATACGGGCATTGATCGGACAGACAACGGCAATGATCTGAGTGATAACAGATGTCCATGGTCCACTTACCATCAGCTGGACTGCACATATCTTTACTATTTTCATATAATAACAAAAACAGTATTATCTTTTCAACCTTGAAATTATTATTTCTTATATGTGGGTGTGTTTGTTTTGAAAAACTGTATAATTCAAGAAGAGGATTATTAAATTAACATACGACCAACAAGGCCAACTCCATCAAGGGCCTCATTGTCTCATTGTTATTATATGACCTTGTACCATGAAGGATTTTATCATTAATGGCAAATATTTCGACTGGTCTATGTTATCATTCAACAGGCTGTCGTATATGATTTTAGACTAATATTAACGCGGAATTGACACATTTTAATACTTAACGGATACTTACGATATGCGGTTTTTGAATCATTTTCGAATTCTTTTTACCGATATTTCGACCAAGTTGCATGGATCGTGGTCACGACAAAAATGCGGTGGCGGAGAGAAACAAGCACTAGTGATAAATTAACCTATCTACCTTCATTTAGTTCGTTTTTCTTTTTTAGGTTCCATATCACGACACAACTACCAATATCGGCAAAAGGAATTCGAAAAGAATTCAAAAACCACTTATGAGTACCCGTTAAGTAAAAGGCTGTCATATATTTTTCAGATTTACATAAAGAACAGATACTTTAATTATAATTAAAACTTCCGCAAATTAAGTTAATTACAATGGGTTGTACCATAATTATTATTATTTTGAAAATTAGTTGTCTTTAATTTCATATTTCTACCGGAAATTTGGCATTACTAAACGCAACATTAGGGTCACCAAGACGCTCACAGCCAAGTGTAAAAAAGCAAAAAATACCTCTACTCTGCTAGAAAATACCTATGTCAGAATACTGCAAGTCTGCAATTCTAAGACTAGGTAATGTTTAAATAAAACGTGAATAATTTCAGTAACTAATAATATATATTTAAAAACAATATTTTTTAAACAGAACTGAGCTGTATGAAATAATGATGGGGAATTATTATGGCTGTATACAACTGTAATCAATTGTAGAGTTCAAATGCTTCCGCAACTATTGGAATATTTCCACATATTAATTTTATCTGTGGTAAGGAGTTTTGACTAATTAATCACGATATTTTAATGTAGACTTTGGACGGAGTTTGTAATAGATAATTAATAAAGATTAAATTAATTTATTTACATTTGTTTTCGTAATTTATGTTAAGATATCGTAAAAACTTTCAATCATTAAGTTATCAAATATTTATATTAATCAATTAACGACTTAAAGCTGCAGTATTGAGACTTATTAAAACTTAGCAATTTTGACGACATTCGCAGTTACAGCGCTTAAGAAAAAGATTATTTTGGACTCTACATCTCATACCCCTAAAGCGAAGAGACGAAATGTAACGTCACATACACCTATCCTATAACGTTGCACTTTGGTATTTTAATTTTCTCTCTAAGTGTTTTAATTATTTACTAGGGGTGTGCGAATAGTTCGAAGTTACGAATTATTCGTTCCGAATCGAATGTTAATATTCGATTCGAAACTCGAATCGAATAATTCGAACTTTCGAATATTCGAAAGTCCCCGAATAATTCGAAAAAGTTCGAATAATTCGAAACATTCGAACTATTCGAAAAGTTTCGAATAATTTGACAAAGGTCACGGCTACTTTGTGCCTAATTGTCGATAGATCATTACAGTTGCAATAGTCTAAAGATAAATAAATTAAAAATATATTCTTAAAATACCGTATGTTTTATTTCTAGGCAGAACTCAAGAGAAATAATACAGTCTATGAGTTTTTTTTTATTTCTGGTTTAATGACAACTTCGCGCCATTTTCTCGGCAGTGTTGCCCTTTAAGCAATATTTGCCCAAATTTTTACGAATTTTGAATTTTATGAGAATTTTCTGAAATATATTGCAGATAAATTATATTTTTACAAGCTTTCGATTAACTTGCAACGTATGTATGTTTGTCGGGGTGGAGACTTGCGACTGAATTTTTAAGCAGTTATCTATAACGGATTGAGCTGAAATTATTGTTTACATGACGATTAATATTAGTAATTCCAATATGGCAGATGATCCAAAATGGCGGACTAGTTACTTTTCCTGCACTGACCCAGTCTAGGTGTCAAATGAAACGGCTTAATTTGTAGCATACAATAAACTACAAATCCAAGATGGTTGTCATCAAAAAATATGGAAGATTACATACTTTCGTGCAACCCACGTAACAAAAGGAAGGGCTTAATTTTTACAATACGAAACACTACAAAAAAATCAAATCCAAGATGGCCGTCATGGAAACACCGGAAAATTACATATTTTCGTATTATCCGCCCAATATTGGTATCTAATAGAAGGGCTTAATTTGTAGAATACAATACAAAACAAAACATTAAATGAATGATGGCTGGCTGCCTTTAAAAAAAATTGGAAAGTCAAATTTTTTTGTCCAACACACCCAGTATGAGTATGAAATGAGAGGCCTTAGTTTGTAGGAAACAATATACTTGGAAAAAATCAAGCCCAGGATGGCCACCCTCAGAAAATTGAAAGATTACATATTTTAGTGCTAATAATAAAGTAGGTATGAAACGTAAGAGTATTACGGCTAAAAATAAGAAAATAAATTATTTTTTATATTTTTTTTTGTACTCTTAAAAATATTTTGTAATTTATTGATTCCTATAATTATCTTTATTTAAATATATGCAATTACGTAATTTAAATTTATTATTGACATGGTAGCAACACTGTGAGTTGTTGAAGTATTTTGCAGTACGAATATAATATTTTTTTAAATACCTAAGATAACCTATAAAGGGACTTACTTTTTCAGCATAAATATAATTCATCATCGTTCTTTAATATCAGATTCTACAATTATAATAGTGAAATATTTTCTAAAAATTATAGAAGTTTGGGGTTAAACATAAAAACCCATGCTTATATTTTACTCATAATTTTTATCATTACAATCTAATAAATAATTTACAATTATTATCAACATTATAACTGTTTAAAATAAGTAATAAATATTTTAAACTTACGTTTTATTAAAAAGTTACATTAATAAATGATCACTTACATCGTACAATACATATATGTAGGATGTTTAATTTAGATATCTTGCTGTTAAAAGAAAAAAAAATGTCTATGTTATTGGGCTACGTTAAATAAAAAATATTCATCAGTGATCATGAAGACAAAAATAAATTCCCGCCTTCCGAAGTTTCGAAATTCGAACATTGACGAACTATTCGGAATTTTTCGAATATTCGAAGTTTATCGAATTATTCGTTTGCATTCGAATTTGCGTCGAATGCCGAATTATTCGAAAGTTCGAACTATTCGATTCGAATTTCGAATCGAATATTAACATTCGATTCGATTCGATTCGAACGGTATTCGCACACCTGTATTATTTACTATAAAAATATTCCTAATTTTATTATTTAAGAATAAAAAAATGACAAAATTATATTTAATATATGTCAAAATTATTTTAAATAAAAAAACGCATATGTTTTTTTATTTACAATCTTTTCTACTTTTACTTCTTTTTTTTATTAAAACCTATATTTATTAATGTCTATATAATCTCTCTATATAATCTGTATTATATCATAATAATTAGTATAATTGGTTGTCAGTCGACCGTGCTAATTATAAATATATAAATATTAATAAATAAATTGTGTATACAACTTCAAGTAGAACTCACAAGTAATTAGAATGTCTACAAGGAGGGCCGCATGTTTATTTAATCCGCTACATTGGTAGGTGCGTCCATAAAAACAGTTTTAAAGTTAGTCACCACTATCCGGCTGACTGCACAATATTACTATGAGTCTATTTTTAGCCGAGTAATGTGTACAATTATGATGAATACTCGCGTAGATTTAAGGTTCACATAATTGTCTTGTTACTTAATAAAATATTTGTACGTGTTCGTCATATCATTAAGTAAAAGTATGTGATGAGACTTGAAGGTAACCGTAACCACTAGTGATGTGACGGAGATCCGTATCCGCGGATATCCGCAGCAGTAGAAAGATCCGTATCCGTATCAGCGGATCTTAAAGGAATAATCGGTATCAGTATCCGCGGATCTATGATTTTGACGATCCGGCACATCACTAGTAACCTCATCCGGAACCGTGGAACTTTATAGGCGTTCTTTCGCACCACCATTACAATTTTATGTACGGTTTTGAAATTTGAAATGCCTAGTAGGAGACATACACAGGTATACAAGGGATTTCTTAGTACACGGCTAGCAAGAATATCGCGTCTCGTTCATCCTCAGGTAAGGAGGACGATGCTATCTGGGACTGATTACATAGTATAAACTTATCAGTATTTAATTGGGATGTACTGGGATGTCTTACATCCGGTACGTATGAAAGGTCCGGAGGATGCGTCTAAGTCAATAGGTAAAAGGGCTGTGGGCACGGATTTTCGAGCCTCCGTCGATAATAAGGGAACCCCTTTATTATCTGAGCAAGTCGCAAGTAAATCGAATATCTCCCGGATCCTTAATACATAATATAACAATGTTATAAAAAATATAATGTATAAATGTAAAAAATATTTGCCAGGCCCACCGTTTAGTAGGTGACTACATATAAGTAGTAGTGTAGTTTCATTATTGAAGCTTATAATGGACTGCATTTAAATAGAAATTATTGACATAGTTAAAAGGACTAACAATATTTTTATCTGCGAGATTAGTGCCTACATCGGTCGTAATGGCCTCGCGCTCAATGCCACGCTCAGTACCTGAGAACTTTGTTTTGAACTTATATTTTATTTCAGCCTTTCATTACACAGTCTAAAACTTTATCTTATATTTAAAATTTGTTTATTTAATATTTTATTACAAGGTATAAAAGATGAATGAGACGCTTATAGTAGGTATTACCAATCAACTTATAGGTTAAAAAATACCGAAAGTAAAAATCAGTTATCAAGTAATATTTAGTAATAATATATATCATATATAAACTACGATACGTCATATTGCTCATGCGTACATAAATACATATAATGGGAATAATCGACTCTACATTATGCTTATAAAAAAATCGATGTCAATATGTGCTGTTTTCAAATATAGGTACCTTCACAATCTTTTAGAATATAGTATGATTATTTGCAAATGCATCAAATTTATAAATATTCCAGAGAATTAAAATTAGGTAACCAAAATATTACCGACTTGTACCTATGTCACAAAATAATATCATTACAAATGTTGGTTTTAGTAAAACATAATATATTTCGGCGGGTTAACAATGAAACTGTCATCAATATTAGCCTTTGATTTTGAAATTAGCTGTGAGGACGGTAGTTTCATCGATTACCGTCTTCACAGTAGTCGATGAAACTACCGTCCATCAGTCTTTTGATGTCCACTGCTGGACGTAGCCGTAGGGCTACCCTAAATGGCGCAGTTGTACGATATTATTTTAAAACTACAGTTAATGGACAAGCTCAAATTCTAAATGAGATTATTATAGTGCAATTCGTAAATCTAGGAATAAGTAGCAATGCAGCATTATTCTGTTAAACCAAAAACCACGTCTCGACGTGTAAGTACATAGCGCATCAGGCGTAAAATAAAATATGTCCAATGTTCGTAACAGAAGAATAAAATCAAACTAATCGAAATTCAAATTAAATCACTCCAGGAAATTCAGAGTAAATTGTCTGACTGACGGACCAACAGACAAACATACGAGTGATCCTATAAGCGTTCCATATTTTTGTTTTTACGTAAGGAACCCAAAAAACAATGTAATCATAAATTCATAGTACTTAAAGCCATTAATATTAAAAGGCTTCCTCTATTATAACTACTTAAATAAACAGTCTGGGTTTAGCTACAGGCGTGGCGCCATTGGAGCCTTGGTATTTTATTAGTTGTCAAAACATCTTATCGACATTAAATTATGCCTGATTGATTAAACCTGAATGTTAATGTTAACCGTGTTAGAGCGGGCAGCATACCGGTCTGACACGCAGAAGATTTCGGGTTCGAACCCTAGCCAGACAGATATCTGAATGGTTTCTGCTGGGTGTTTGTGTATTTATCTGCGTGTGTCCATGGTATCCACGAAACAAGAGAATTCCCTTTTAGCATAGAAAGAGCGTTTTTATTATTATTAAGATAAAACATTAGAACTTTCTGATATCAATTAATACCCCGATGTCGAACTTTCGATATGAATATACCTACTTATATACTATCTTAATACCTACATATGTGGATGTTAAGAACTTTATACTACCTTAAACAATTTACCTACTGCGCCTATACAATGCAATCATTGTGAAATACTGATTGAAATTATAATGAAATACTTATGACTAAAGCGGGTACCTATCGAATGATAGGTACCCTTTATTATTTATTTATGTCAATTTTAGTATAATTTAAATTAGCAAAAAACGGCTTAATACTGATAATAAGTACTATTGTAAACACATGCAGCAGTGGCAATGGGCCACATCGCTCGAAGGACCGATAACGAAGGAGAAGAAAGGCCCACGAGTGGCGACCACGTTAAGGCGAAAGGAGTCCAGGTTGCTCCCCCTTCCCACGTGGACAGATGACATGAAGGAGACAGCGGAGAACCCTTAGATTTAGAAGACATAGGACCTGTTGGAGTGGTCATCTATTGGAGTCAGTCATTGAGTGACCTCAATAGGCTGATTAGAAAACGCAATTAGTGCGTACTTGCATTTAATAATATGTAATAAAAGTATTTCTCGTAAAAAAGTTTCCTAAATACTTCGTAAGTAGGTACCTACTTATTTGGATGTTTCTACTTCGAAATTAAAACCGGTGAATCGAATAGATTAGTCATTCACCTAAAATTTTCCTATTCTGGGTTTTCCACTATATCGGTATAGCACGAGTGTGGTTGTGATTTTGAAATTTCGATGAGACGATCTTCATATTATATTTTCCTTAATGCAAGTGCAAAATGTTTTTGCATTGAGATACCAACTATTAGCCGAGTAAGCATGCTTAGACAAAAATATTTTCCTTTACCTTGTCCTACTATTATATGTAAACGATACTGACCGGCATTTCTAGGAATGCCACTTGACATTAAGGTACAATACCTTAGTACCGTTGAACGTGTTCAATACGTTTCCAATTTTTTTATAATACAATAACGTAACCCCCCTACCCTCTCTTGCATTTTAAATGTTTCCTTCAGCCACAAAGGTTGTCTGGAAGAGATCGCTATCTAAGTGATAAGACCGCCTTTTGTACCTAACATTATGTATCTTTTGTTTTTGTTACATATATATCGAGGAGAATGCGTGAAGTGTGACGTCAGGAAGGCCAGGAGTTGTCATTACTTTCCATTCTTGAAGATTTCAAGTAAAACACAGGCGTAAACTTCTTCGATTTATTCACAATTGACGAGGTCCGTCCGATCGCTTCGACGGTTAAACAAGAAATCTTTTTCTACCAGCGTTCGCTCGCCTTTTTATAACAATGTTTGGTGGTGTGACAATAACAAATTTATGGAGGGTAAACTAGATTACAATTCTAAAAATCATTAAATGTTACTAATTCAATAAACAAACAATTTTCGATCTTTAAACTAACTAAAATAATTATTACCGGCGACGTGTTTTTCATAAATACGCGGTGTCGCGCCGACATATATATTGGTCTACAATAAAGAAATTTTGTATTATATTGTATTGTAACGTTACAATTGATGGACCGCGTGGCGGAGCGGGGATTATGTACGCCTGTTTGGTATTCTTTCATGTAAAAACTACTAGTTGAATTTGGCTGAAATCTAGCAGATAGTTTATAACTTGGATGGACAAATGGGAAACTCATTGCTGTGGTAAACGTGACCAAAGCGGGTGTAGCCGGGTATAAGCAACTTGTATATAAATGTTACATTGTAAATGACAAAGCTCTACGTTAGAAAAAATACTTAAGCCAAAATAGAAATACACGCTTTCTACACTCATAGCCCCATACTAGGATTTTTTGCTGCGTCGTGGGTATCATGGACACACAAGACGAATACACAAACACCCAGACCCAGAACAAGAATCTAAACTCATCATTCAGCAGGTATCTGGCTGGGAATCGAACCCGGGACCCATTGCGCATCAAACCAGTATGGAAACCGCTCCGCCACGCGGGTCATTAATAAAAATGTTAAGTTCTTTTAAGTTACTCGCTAAGACTGCAACAAGTCATTTACATACGTAAACAAGCCATATATCAAGGTAGTGTGAAGTATCCTTGAGTTGCGCAAATATCCATTAACAATATTTTAGCTGTTTTAGCTTCCGCACAAAATAGTTCCTACATACAGCTTCAAACAAACAAGTATACATTGTCCATAACAGAGTTACTCAATCTTAAGACGAACCCCAGACACGTATTCAAATAAACGGCGAACCCCTTTACATTTTTAAAGAGATTCGCTTAAGTTGGAAAAATACTTTATGCATGCATGAATGCATGTGCTCGTTTTCTACATACACACACACACACACATACACACACACATACAGCAACATAAGCACACAGACATACAGATTTATACACATTTATAATTAATATGTTATTTGTTTGTTTATTTCTTTTAACTAATAATAAGCAGTTACGGAAAAGCGGAGCAGCCTAACACAAACATTTTGTTTACTAGGCGTCTCCAAACCACTAAATTGTAAAAAACAACAAAAAAAAATTTGTTAAAGAAATAAATATTTTGATTTTTTTGACTTTGGTTGGAAAACTACTTTGGATGGAAAACTAAATGAGATTTTGCCGTGTGCCTATCGCTCGACCAGTACCACGGCCACATCTATTCCTAGCGGTAAGCTTTATTTACGTTTCCATGGAAGGTTGTGGTTGCCGGCACACTTGAGGCGACCATCTTAGTCCTCGGGAGTAGCAACGCATCTGTGATTGACTTCAGATTGAACCCTTGTTCTGTGTGAAGTTGCTCACAGATGTCCTCTTACCATTAGGTGGACAGCATGCTACTTCAATCTTATACAAAACAAAAAAATGTTTTGAGAAAATCTAATAAATTCGTATTAAAGGTATAGTAAATACTTAATTAGTTATGGTGCCACACTTAACCATGTGACCGTCACATTTCCCAGACCTAGCAACGCATCTGTGATTGAATATAAGAGGTTGGTAACTAATGTACAGGCAGGGCCATCTTAGATTATGCTGGGTCCCTAGGGCACAGAAGAATTCGGAGCCCTTTAGGAATTTCTTTACATTCTAAAAGGGCCCTGATGACTTTCGTGCAAGGAGAAATGTGTAATGGGCCCGACAATAATATTTTGACATTAAAAGTGAGAAAAATTGTCGGTCCTTCGGGGCCCTCTGAGGATGGGGGCACTGGCCCCGAGCGCCCTTATGGTAAAGACGGCATTGTGTACAGGGGCGGCAATGACCATTTACCATGGACTGCATGCTCGTTTGCTACTTAAAACTAATAAATAAATTGTTTTATTAGACAAAAATCACAAAACAACTGATAATTATATCAATGAACCGTTGTTAATATCGCCAATTGTGTCGTTTCTTTATGGCAGTGAATTTTTACCTTGTTGAATCGTGAATTCTTGCCACCATTATGCAGCGTGACTATTTATTAACATGCTAACATATTTTAATAACGACAACCATTTTAGTACTTCTCATAACTATCTAGCTTTATACGTCTGAGAATAACAATTTTATTTTATCTGTTTCCGCGCAGTCTAACGATGAAAACTGAATATGGTAGCGACCGTAATCGTAAATTGTACAATCATTAGCAATACAGATAAATGAACACGTGCACTGCAGTAGGTACGCGGAAATGGTATAAAAAGATACTATGTTTCACCTGCGACTTAGCTCGTATGATCATACTTTTAGAAATGTACCAAATTACCTAACTTAACCTAACCTAACCTTACGCTTAAAATAATGAATTAAAAACCCTGTTGTTTGCTCTTGTGCTTCAATCTGTCTGTAGATGCTAGTTTCGTAGGAGTTTATTGTTACAATTGGTACATAGACGTTGATATAGAAGATAGACTTAATTATGATTGTACCTAAATCTCTCAAAATACATAAGTACGATCCGTGTTCTATAATCACAACGATGTAGTGGAATTATGAAATAATTGGGATATAAATTGTGATCCAAAAACTCTACGCAAATCAACAAGCCCACCGACGCTTTTTATAGCAATCAAAAAATTAAACCTTTAATCATTTTGGACCTTCGCAATCTTTAATGGGTTAAGAAGAACCCAGGAAATAACACACACGTGATAAATATATAATAACGCTTTTATCTACTACTTTTTATCCTGTGACCTTTCTTTGTTAACTTTGTAACTTCAAATCTAGTGCACAATAAAACGGGCTTTGGAAATTATTTTGCAATTTTTTGCCAGCCTATGCATTACTCGACTTAAGTATGTCAAATAGACTGAAATGTCTTTATTTTGTATAGGCCTACGGGGGCACTTACAAATTGTCAGTTACATTTTTTTTTCTTACACTACCACCGGATCGGAATACGAACTCAACTGAGAAGATCCGGAAAGAAACTCAGCTGGTTTGTCTTTTTTCTTATTTATATCCATTTTGAAGTGAAACTTCTTTAGGCGCATGAGGGTAAAATTTTTACAGATGAAACGTCACGCCGGTATGCAACGGAAGTGTCGGAAAAGAGAGAGAGAGTGATCGAGACCGATTGAGAGAGAGTAAGACAGGGCGAACGTAGCATGAGCAACTAGCCGTGGAGTGAGAGTAGGGAGCAAGCGAGTGAGAAAGATTGAGAGAAAAAGTGAGACAGAGCGAACGTCGTATCACGCCTTTTCCCCTTCCTCTTAATCTTGGAAATTTAAAGTTTTAGATTTGTATAAATATAAACAAGATTTATAAATTAGTTCGCCAAAGAAGTTTCACTTCTGACATGTGTACTTTGTACGCACGCATGTTTTTGTTTTAATATATGGATATAAATAAGAATCATGCTTTTTACACGGTAATGTATGAATGAAGGACTGCATGCTTCTTTTCTATTTCTACACTAGGAAAGTATGTAGTGCACTGGCCACTGCTGCTCATGTATATCTATCGTCTACGCCAAATAATGTTAGAGTCCTAAGTGAAGTAGAGACTAAGTTGGAACGCCTCATATAAATATCGGTCCTGACTACACTCTTCACAAAGGAACAGCGTTTATCACTCCTGTTATTATGCAGAAATAATTTACAAAATTATCCACATTTTAAAGACATACAGAGTTGCAAGTAATAGCTAATTCTTTTGATTATTTTAGGATATTAGCCAATTATGTGTTTTTGTGACTCTGTAGGTTGTGTTAGCAGTACAATATGACAATACGTATTATTTATATATGTTGATTTCTAATGCATTTGTGTAACTTCTCATTGTTACAGCTAGATTTAAAAGGAAGTTGTATCTAAGCCATAGTAAGATGGTAATGTATCCACAGAAGGTGAGGTGTGGATGAATGGAATACGCAGGTGTGCGGTAATATGCCATTGCACAAACGTGTTTAATTATTAAGCCCTTTGTAAGAATATCGTGTGAATACATATAACGCCCTTAGTACGAGTTTGTTTCGTGTTTCGTGAACAATAATTGTTTTCCTTTTCCGCCATACATTGTTATGTACTTTGGAATGATGATCGAAAACGTAACCAATGATTGTTTTGGGAAAACGTATAAACATAATTATAGGTACTAAAGATCTACATCAACCCATTATTGGCCCACTGCTGGGCACGGGTCTTCTCTCTGAATGAGAGAGTTAGGCCATAGTCCACCGCGCTGGCCAAGTGCGAATTGGTGGACGGTACTAAAGATACAGACCACCAATTCGATACAAATATACAATACAATAATGGGTTGACGACGACTAAAGATATAGAGAATATTTATAAGTACCTAGCTGACCCGGCGAACTTCATTTCGCCAAAGAAAGATTAGATTTAGATTTCAGATTCAGAAGTATTCTCAGAATCCTGCATATAGGTATACAAGTTCCGAACAACGAGTGTCGGAGCACGGCCGCTCCCTAGGCATGATCATCTAGCCTAGCGGGAGGTCTCACTTTGCCAAACTACCATCAGCATCAGGGGAGGCCTATGCACAGCTGTGGACCTTAAAATTCTGTAAAAGGATGTAAGGTAGGTACTCGTAAAATATATAGGTAAGGTATATAATGTATTTAATATTATGAATACAAAAGTTTAAGAGGATGTATGTATGCGTGTTCACGGATTTCACTGAAATTTGACAGACAAATAGTTTATGACCTTTTTTTTGGTATCAGGGGGAAACCTTCAAAAGGTACCCGACGCTGTGGGAGCAACGTCGGGTTATGTGGGATTTTAACCGTACTAAAACCCCCCGATGGCAGTCCTCAGCGCTACGTGAAGGACTCCGGGATCTCCAACGCAACACAACCGGAGCCCTCCGAGCGCAATGCTCCTTTCGGGCTCTTCCCCGGTGAGCATTTGTGCTCAACGTGTCTCCCGGTATTTATGACAGCATGTGACCACACATACTGCCGTCCTTCCCAGGGTAATTGGCTAGGCGGTTCGAGCTCCCACTCTAATTGCCTGAAACCCCAAAAGCCCCCTTTCCTTTTAGTCGCCTCTTACGACAGGCAGGGGCTACCGTAGCCGTATTCTACTCCCCGGCTACAGATTGTTTATGACCTGTATTAATATATAGGAAACATTGCCATGGTAAACATGATGGAGCGGATGGAGAATAGTCTAAATGTAAAATAGTAAGTACTTAGGTAGTAAGGATGATCGTAAAATGTTTAGGTACTACAAATGTTTACATTACCATACTTGCAAGAGAAGCTTTATCTCTCATTACTTATTTACTATATAAAATATGGTATCGTTCAACAAGATAGCACGCAAAATTGCAGTTTTATCTCGGCATCTTCCGTCAGCATGACCTGGAAATATGAGGATGTAAACATACACTATACATACACACAGTTACATACAAATAAACTTAATACCAACAAGTTTATTGCATATTAATATCCAAGCTTCGCTGATTTAGATTTAATCATCAATTATGCAAAATAATAGAGGAGTGATAGCCTAATGGTTCAAACTTGCCTACTCGATCGGGATGTCCAAGGTTCAAAGTCAGGCACACACCACTGATTTATCTACGTATTAGAAATTATTTATCACGGCTTTTCGGTGAAAGAAAACATCGTGAAGAAACCTACACACCCGAGAGTTTTTCTAGGTGGAACGAATTTCGCCAGATCAACTACTTTGTAATAAATCTATGATGATTTGTCCGTGAAGATTTTTATTTCCCGTATTAAAAACATGAGATTAATGAAAAGTGGAATGAAAAAGTAAATAAACTAAATACAATTACATTTCTTTACAAAGTAAAAAGAAAGGCTGCGTTTCTTGCCGAATCTATTTAATCTATTTAATTCTAGCGTGAAGCAGTTCTTGCGTTTCGAGGGAAGGGTGTGGTTGCCGGCACACTTTTATATGAGGGTCGCCTCATATTAGTCCACGGGTGTTGCGACGCATCTGTGATTGACTTTAGGTAGAACCCCTTCTGTATTCTGTATGAAGTTGCTTACAGATGTCGCAGGGCGGCAGTAACCATTTACCATGAGGTGGACTGCATGTTCGTTTGCTACTTAAATCTTATAAAAAAAGTATAATAGTGTAGTGTAGTGCTGGTTCCTCTGCTGTCGAACCACAAAGAATTCTACCATCTTCAAAGCTTCACAAGTTCTCACTTACATTGATTTTTAATCAAAAAACTGCATCAACCTTCGACCAGCTGACGACTTCGAAAATGACACTGAAATTTATAAAAAAAATAAGGAATTCTAAATAGAGGTCGTTGGCCCAATAAATAAAGGCTACTTCGTAATCACTCAAACAAGTAGGTGCCTTATCTTCAAGCATTTACCTGGCTAGTTTCGAGAAGTGATAAGGTGTTCATGATAAACCCAAGGACGTAACGCATTGATAGTTGGAATATCTATACATCTATGCTTAGATAAAGGTGGGTACATATTCTTTGCTACGGTCTTGACAATCTATATAAACATGAAAAGATTAGTAATCTTTTGCTGCAGACCTTAATGTGGTTCTACATTGAGTAACTATGGAGGTAGTAATAAGGCTCCGCAAGTAGAATGGTTTAAAAGAAAAGTATTTATGAAACTATAGAATGTAATTAGCTTTGCGTTAGCAGCTTCCCATTATTCGACAACAGTTGACTCGACAAATTCTCTAATGAACCTATTGATGTTTTCAAAATAACTACTCTTCTACAAGTTCTGAGCTGAAAGGTGCAGAAAACGATGACTCTCCAGCGAATGGCTAATATTAACCTCACTGTCCGGGAAATGCCTTTGCTAAATTTTTGATATCGCGGTATTGTTTGATCTACAACATTGTGATCACTCATCTTCAAACAAAATTCTTAGATTTTTCCTAAATATTTCATGTTTTTTTTTTTTAAATTTCGTACATTTTATTGAGAGACATGTAGGAAAACGACATTTTTTAAGCACATTTACATAGTTATCGAATGAACAGTCAATCTGATGGAATGTGGCCACTGCCGCCCATGAACATCTGTAAAAAAAACATCATATAGAACGACTTCGCTCAAACAATACTCGTTCTATCCGGCACTTCGTCGTCAACCCATTATTGTCCCACTGCTGAGAACGGGTCTTCTCTCGGAATGAGAGAGTTATAGGCCATAGTCCTCCGCGCTGACTAAGTGCGAATTGGTGGACGGCACTTACGTCGTCAACCCATTATTGTCCCACTGCTGGGCACGGGTCTTCTCTCAGAATGAGAGAGTTTTAGGCCATAGTCCACCGCGCTGGCCAAGTGCGAATTGGTGGACTTCACACACCTCCGAGAACTTTTTTTTTTTTTTTAAAGAACTCTCGGGTGTGTAGTTTTCCTCACGATGTTTTCTTTCACCGAAAAGCAGTGATAATTAATGTTTAATACGCACATAAATCAGTGGTGTGTGACTGGGTTTGAACCTCGGACCTCCCGATTGAGAGGGCAAGTTTCAACCATTAGGCTATCACTGCTCCCGGCACGGCACTTAACCGAACTTAATTATGCATGATTATGCGCTAATTTTATAATATGAAAAACAATGGTTAAATGAAAGACAGATCTCTCCCTGGCCAACTGCCTTTGAAAGCAACATCGCTTTAATAAGGCATTCATTGAGACAGTTTGGCAGAAATCCACATAATAGGTATAATTACCTACATAATTACGCGCATAAGTTATTTAATCATTTAAATTCCCAACATAACTTACACACAAACAAGGAAAAAGTAGATGTTGAAACATTTAAGTAGGTATGGGTACAATGAGGTGCGTCGTAACTCGTGCGCAGACTCACGTAGCTCCATTCATTGATGAGCGATGTCAGGTAGACTGCGGTAAGGAAACCCAGAAAGTGGGGATAACCTCAATCAATGCCAGGTAGTAGTACTAGTGTAGTTCGACCGGGGAGGTACCACACCTACGTTTAGCGTAACTTGCGTTTCGATGGAAGCGTGTGGTTGCCGGCACACTTTTATATGAGGCGACGATCTTAGTCCTCGGGAGTAGCAACGCATCTGTAATAGACTTGTGATAGAACCTATATTCTATTAGAATAAAAAAAATGTGTGCGTGTACTAGCGTACACTCGTAAGAAGTGAAACTTCTTTATGACGTTATTTTTCAAAAAATAATTTACTATATGCAACTTTACAGAAATGGTTAAATAAGGTTAAATTAGATAAAGTTTAATAAAGGGCTTTTATTAAACTTTATCTAATAATCGAATCTATAATAATCTATCTAATATCACGCGTGGTAGGGATAAGAAAAAGATGGCGCGTAACGGAAAAAAAAGATGGCGCGTAACAGAAAAAGATGGCGCGTAACAGAAAAAGATGGCGCGTAACGAAAAAATGTTACACTATTTTTTTTTCCAACCCCGATAAAGAATTTTCACTTTAATAATAATACTCTTTATTGTACCAAAGAATAAAGATAACATAGAACACATTAAAAATTTAAATAACAATACTTAGAAGTTAAGGCTTAGAAGTTGCTGACAGATGTCCATGGGTGGCAGTGACTACTTACCATCACGTGGATTGCATTCTTGTTTGCTACTTCAATGAGATAAAAGAATGCCCTTAAAACAACGTTTTAGGTTTTACGTTTTACCCCATTGCAAAGTATATTGCAACGTATGAGCAAAAATACGATTGTTTTGAGGAAATGTAATAAAACTCGCACTTAAGGTATAGTGAATACGCAACCATAATGTGAACGTCGAATGTAATGAGAACTGAATGGTGCAATAATCATACCAATGTAGTAATTTATCATTTCGATACCTTACGACTATTGCGACTTGCGGGCAGACCGGTAACTATCGTCTTCAACCTATTTTTGCCCCACTGCTGGGCACAGGTCTTCTCTCAGAATTAGAGTATTAGGCCATACTCCACCGCGCTGGCCAAGTGCGAATTGGTGGACTTCGGAGACTTCCGAGAACTTCGGGAACTTTTTTTTAAAGAACTCTCGGGTGTGAAGGTTTCCTCACGATATTTTCCTTCACCGAAAAGCAGTGATAATTAATTTCTAATACGCAAATAAATCAGTGGTGCGTACCTGGGTTTTAAATAACAATACTGGGTTAAACCTCGAACCTCCGATCGAGAGGGCAAGTTTCAACCATTAGGCTATCATTGCTCTCTATACTGGTAACTATACCGACACGTAATGGGTTCCGGGTTCGATCCCCGACGAGACATCTGAATGATGAATTTAGGTTCTTGTTCTGGGTCTGGTTTCGTGTATTTGTCTTCGTACACACAAAGGATAAGTAATATTATCAGCATAGATACACATCCATGCTACCCATGGTAGTGTCCTACCGTGGAACAATAAATGTAGAAAACATTTACATATCTACAGTAGAATTGACGACCACCATACCGGTGTGACGTGCAATGGCTCCCGGATTCGATTCTCGGCCAGACAGGTAACTGAATGATGGATTTAGATTCATGTTCTGGGTCTGGGTGTTTTTGTTTTGTGTGTGTCCATGGTACCCACGCCTCAGGAAAAAATCCTAGTGTGGGGCTATGAGTGTAGAACGCGTGTTTTTTAATCTTTACAAGGATTATCAAGGCATAAAACTTTGAACTATAAAGTGTCGGGTAAAAGCTATTTTTCACTTTAAACAAGATATAACTAGTCTTACTAAATATATTACTTTAGATCCATGACTAATACCATACGACTTTCTCCGAATTCTTACGAAAATGTTCTTGATAATTGCGTCACCTTTTAATGCCGATCATATCTTCGAATAAGATTATCAAGTAGAACAAAATTTGCATTGACGTAATTATCGTCATTATCGATAAATTACAGTCTCCCATATCATGGATATCCTGCTAAAAAAAGAAAAGATAAATGCTTATTCTTCCACCATTCCATGTAAGGTTTTATCAGTATTATTATTTTATTAAGAAGTTTCGGGTAGCTACGTATTACATTACGTTGTTTTTCTTTGGGTTACAAGTGTTACAACTTATATCCTACTCGGTTATTTCCGGTTTCGCCCGCTCCATGCATTTCTACCATCGTAAGGGTATATTATACAATACCATTACAGGATACCATCGTATCCTATAATGTCGTTCCTGTCGTCCCTGTAGCTCTGGGATCAGAATAGGGCTATGGCATCCCCTGCCTGTCGTAAGAGGCGACTAAAAGGGGCTTCCGGGGTTGCAGACGGCAGTGGGAGCTCGAACCGTTCGGTCAGGCAATCCCGGGAAGGACGGCGGTATGTGTAGTCGCATACCATCGTAAAGACTAGACGGAGCTGTGGGCCCAGCCGCCCATCTGGAGCCCGATGGGGCAACGAGCTCGGAGGATTCCGGTTGATGTCGTTTCGAGATCCCGGAGTCCTCCTTTTTAGCGCCGAGGACGGTCACCGGGGGGCTTTTAGTGCGGTAAAAATCCCACATAACCCTGTGTCGCTCCCACGGCTTCGGGTACCTTTTGAAGGTTTCCCCCTCGAGAACAAAAAAAAAGGTCATAAACTATGGCTGTGCCAATCAGCGAAATCTAAGCGGTAATTTTTATGTGAAAGTTTAACAAACAAACAGCCTTACAAACGTTCACATTATAATATTAATAAGATTTTTATATGGTTTTTTTAAATAACAATGACAATTTTAATTGGATGAACCTAATTGTTACATAAACAAAATAGCCTCATTATCGACAACAACAACAAAAAACTACATAAATCAAACATCGATATAGAAAAAACCCAAGATACACATTCAGCGTGTCAAAAATGTCCGGTGAAAAAGAGCGCTCAATTTCAAAATTGAGCGCTCATTCCAAGTAGTAAAATTTTAATGCTTTTTGCTTAAAGCGTTGTAAATACAACTTTAGATCATGGACGTAAAGTTTTATTGCAACAATATATGGTCGTTATGACCATCTATAAATAACTGTACATTTGACGACAGTTTTAGTTGTAGAAATACACTAGATACACAGTCTCGAATAAAAATATATCTATGTAGTTTATTTCTATATCGATGAAATCAAGGCATTTGTTAGAGATACAGTTACATTTAATATTATATGCACTGAAAGAATATCCGTTCTAAGTCTTGACATTAGATTTGAAAGTGGCACAGCATTTGATATTAAGATAACCTTCTACGGACCAGAGAGTTCGTGAGCAGGAAGAAATTTGCGAATGCATTGTACGCCTACTGAGTTACTTAGTTTCAAGCGAAGGGCGTTATTATTATAATAACCGATGATTTATAATGTTATTTGTTAGGCTAATTATTACAACTAGTCACCCGTCACATCAGTCGAAATTCGACCGTAATTTAAATTAAAAAACTAAACTTCATATTGTCCAAAGTAGTACGAATATTTCTCTAATTCAAATAAAATGTAAAAACTTTCAAGTAATTTTGAACGCGGCCGTTAAATATAAAAAAGAGGTTTAATTAGCTAAGCCGCCTTTAAAAACAATAGCGGTTATTTTGGCAAAATATTGACATTTCTAATGTTATGTGTTTGCGTAGTAACAACAATGAATGTTCTATTTCGTTTATTATGTGATTGTGACAAATGCACGGTAGTATATGCAATGTGTTTTTAGTTAATTTTATGTGTGTTAAATGCATTATTAAATATATATATATATATTAAAATTCTGCACTCCTTCTCTACGTCCACTATAACCGTGTAAAATTTCCGTGCAATTTTCCTAATTCGTCCGCGGCATATTACTTAAAAATGCACCACAAGTTTTTTCTTCACGTATTAATATAATAATAATGCATAATTATAATAGTTATTGCATTAATAAATTATAACAATTAATGCAGTAATTATTAGTAACAATAAATGCATTAATAATAATGCATAATATAATTTAATGCATCAATTAAACACAACAATTAATGCATTAATAATAATGCATAATTAAACGCTTTCACTCTCTACAGCCCCACAGCATTTTTTTTTTCTGTGTTGCGGGTGCCATGGACACACAAAGACGAATACACAAACACTCAAACCCAGAACAAGAATCTAAACTCATCATTCAGATACCTGTCTGGCCGGGAATCGAACCCGGGACCCACTGGTGTTATTTGAAGATGACCCGGAGGCACTACTCTTCTAATTCAAAGTGTGTAGTAAATAAGAGTCACTTACAAGATTTGTTCCTACTTGGTTCTTTGACCGTTTTCATGTGGGACTCCAATCCTATCATTTGATTGCAGATACTCACGGCAGGTAGTGGCCATTTACCATCAGATATATTGCATTATATATTATACTGAGTTTTTGATATATATATTCGTTTCCAACTTACGAAAAAAAATAAAGTTTCATAAGTAAATCTTCAGGGGTAGCAAATAGGGTTGGCACCCGTACTTTATTATAAAGTATTGTTCTTTATTTGGAGCACAAGTACAATTCATATACTTACAAGTAATTATATAAAGTACAATTCTTTATACTTTATGAGAAAATAAAGTACGCGAAAATAGTTTATTTTGCATGATCTGAGTTTATTTCAAAAAAATCTACAATTTTTACGTTTCCGTTTAAGTACATTTTACCTCTTTTTCACTGACAACCACTACGCACCATTCTACAAATTTCCTGAAGCCATAAAATAAGGAATAAAATAAAATTTACTTTAATGAGAAGCTACGTACTTTTTTCTTTGTACCTTTTATAGCCAAAGTACTTTAATCGCTATAATAAAAGGTGGCAACGCCTAGTAGCAAAGCATAATAGAGTACATAAAGTTGTTAGTTAAATATTAATTGCATCTCATTATAATAACGAATGTTTAAGATTAAAATATTGGAGGTGGATTATATAAATAGAAACTGATCACATAGCTACTACGATTTATGTTAATAGAAGCGAATGGAGTTCGTACAATCTTTCACACTTCTAGGAAAATGAGTCATACTACCACGACTTCGTGTGTTGAGGAAAATAGTAAAAAAAAATACTATTTACTTCGTGTAGAAAAGCCGTCGTTAGTTCGGCAATGAACGAAATGTTTTCGCGATTGTCGAATATTATTTTAATTGTTACGATGACAAAAAACTTGTCTTGTCAAAGAAATATATTTCTTAGAATCAACCTATTTGAGGGCACAGCAGTGCTCCGCCAAGTCGAGTTACTTTTTCTTGCAGTGTCAATGCTAGTATTGCGTGTGAAAAAATAGAGCGAGGGTTGGGTACTTTTAGCGTGCACCTGTGCGTAGTGAGTCAGCTTCCGAGAAATCTGGCTCTCAGCGTTCGCACGACAAGTCCGCTTGTAGTCGTGCCATTCATTGAGAACTTGTACGTTACGTTGTCTAATGTTCCGGTATTGAAGGTATGGTGTTAGGAGTTATGACTATCAATTGGAATTTGCTTTAACGGTGCAGAAAAACTTTTGGAAGTAATGTTGGGTCTTATTATGAACCAATACTACTTGATAATTTAGTAATCTATTTTACGGAATTAAGATTTTTGCGATTATTGCATTAGAAAAATATGATCTACAAGTACTACGTAAAAAAAGGATATTTACGTACCAAAATAAAATTAAGTACTTACCTACTTGCGCTAGACTATGTGATCATTCTTACAAATGCAATAAATCTTCGTTTCGATGGAAGGGTGTGGTTGCCGGCACACTTTCACATGAGGCGTCCATCATAGTCCTCGGAACCCATGTTTTGTATGAAATTGATTACAGATCGACCTTACAGACAAACCTTACCATCAGGTGGACCGCATGCTCGTTTGCGAAGTAGCAATAGCAAATAATCAGATTAGCAATATCAAACCAGACATATGTATTTTTAGTGCAATATCAGTAGAGCTAAGAAAAAACACTTAAAAGCGATTATCTCGATACCATAATTTTGCAAATACCGCATTTTTCATTACAACGTCATTAACTTGTTCAAAATGTCTAATTAATAAAAAAAACTGTGACATTGCGACATTCCGTAGGTTTGCAGCTGGATCACAAGCGGGCCGCAAGTTATTTTTACGTGTTCTCGTCCTTATCGTTCTAAGCAGCGTTGCCAGATTTTATTTACAAAGTCGGGATTTGGGAACTATTTGTGCGTATTAGAAATTAATTATCACTGCTTTTCGGTGAAGGAAAACATCGTGAAGAAACCTATACAACCG
The DNA here is from genome assembly GCA_949699795.1 of Spicauda simplicius. Classification (NCBI taxonomy): domain Eukaryota; kingdom Metazoa; phylum Arthropoda; class Insecta; order Lepidoptera; family Hesperiidae; genus Spicauda; species Spicauda simplicius. The sequence goes on along the minus strand of OX453071.1, from coordinate 3,324,716 downwards.
AGAGTTCTTAAAAAAAAAAAAGTTCTCGGAGGTGTGTGAAGTCCACCAATTCGCACTTGGCCAGCGCGGTGGACTATGGCCTAAACTCTCTTATTCTGAGAGAAGACCCGTGCCCAGCAGTGGGACAATAATGGGTTGACGAGGTAATACCTACTTGCCAATTCTTGCTTAAGCGATAGTAGCATATGGGCGATCAATCAAGGCCTGTTAAATAGTAATTCGTAAAATAATCACGGATCATACATAAAAATATACGTGACGAACAGATAATCCCTTCCTTTGAAAGTCGTTTAAAATACGTAAGGACTTTTTAACATGCAATTTTTCCCGCGCTTCTTGGTAGATGATTAGTTATTGTGCAATTTAGCGACACAATAATGTAATTAAACAAAATCGTAGTAATTTAGATAAAGTAATAAAAAATACGTGGGATTTGTAACAGAAGATCGTTTTATGCATTGCGGTCGTGGGTTCGAATTTAGCTCGCCATTAGCGTGTATCCTCGATATTACTTATACCGTTGTTTGCTATGTAACACCCTGACATAGATGCATAATACTAGAAACGATATTTGAAATTAAAAGGTGTAATTCGACCGGGGAGGTACCACGGCCACGCCTATTTCTAGCGTGAAGCATTCCTTGCGTTTCGATGGAAGGGTGTGGTTGCCGGCACACTTTTATATGAAGCGACCATCCTAGTCCTCGGGAGTACCAACGCATCTGTGAGTGACTTCAGATAAAACCTATGTTCTATATGAAGTTGCTTACAAATGTCCATAGGCGGCAGTGACCACTTATCATCAAGTGGACTGCATGCTCGTTTGCTACTTAATTGTTATTAAAAAATAGAAATTAAGTTTAGTAGTGAGTATTCATTAACGTTAGCAATTACTAAATATTTAGTAATTACTAAGTCTTCTTCTAAGTCAAACTTCTAAGAATTCTACTAATTTTAAACTTAATATATCTCTCGTCAACCCATTATTGTCCCACTGCTGGGCACGGGTCTTCTCTCAGAATGAGAGAGTTTAGACCATAGTCCACCGCGTTGGCCAAGTGCGAATTGGTGGACTTAATGTATACTAATTTATTAAAGCGGAAGAGTTTTTTGTTTCTGTTTGTTTGAACGCACTAGTCTCTGGAATGAACATTTCTGGTTTTAATAAATCTTGAATATGACGAGCTATTTATTAAGGAAGGCATTAGGATTGAATTGAAAAGAAGGAATTTAGGTAATAATCACAATATAAAATGGAAACCAAACCCCCAGTTCTCGACTCTTGGAAACGTCTCTTGGAACGAATAATTATTATACGAAAACGACATTTACCATGACATGTTACGAAAACATTTTATATTTAAGTAAACGCTTTATTAAGCTGGAAAGTTACGGCGTGTATGACCTATGCATGGTATGTAGGCTTTGATATTTTAATACATAAATGCCGTTTTTCCGAAAGTTCAAACCAATTAAAGTGACTTTTTGATCTGTTAACCTGTGATATATGTGGAAATTAAAATTATATTTAATAATTGACAGATATTACAAATTTAAATGATCATTAGGGAAAAACTACAATAATTAAATGTAGAATTTCTTTAATATTATAATAAGTACATATATTTTTCTTGATTGCTGGTAACACTTAATACCTATTTATTAAAGTTTCAATTTATGCAGTCAAGATTTTTATAACAATTTATTTATTAGGTATTTTGCAGACGTACCTACGTTTACCAATAAGTAATAGGAATTCGATTCGAAAAAACATTTCTTTAACGTTTATCTTAAATTTATAGGAAATCAATTCATGGCATTTCTATAAAACATTGATCCGTGTACACTGTTTGCTATTGTTCAAAACAGTGTTGTGTAAATTAGCGTGATTTTCAAAACTTCACATCAAACATTTCACGAAGTAAGGTCATTATATTCAAATAATGGCATCGTTTATTCAGCGCAGGCATTAAAAGGATATTTTGACGAAGGTTTTTATGCAAATCCAAAGAAAACAAGACAATGGGAGAGAAAAAATTACTCCCATCCTGATATTTGAGACAATGGACGTCAATGTTAGAATGTTAATGCTGAAAATAATGACTGACATAAAATATTACTTAACACAACATCACTTAGCTTGTCCTAGTAGAGGAAACGTTAATTAAGTTAAAATGTCCGAGTCAAAACATTGGAACAAAAACTTTGGTTTGTTTACTTTTTGCCAGATAATCCTTCGAGCAAAAAGAAGCACATTAGATTAGCGCAAATTGATCAATTAAATATATTAAGAAATAACGAAGTACTTAGTGTGATTGCCACAAAAAATAAAAGTAAATGATGAACTCAATATAATCGCTTCTAAAAGCTTTTAAAAGGTTGCTACCCATTTAACCAATTGAAGACTAATATCGAAATTGATCCAAACCAGTGCCACAAGTTGAATGAAATCAATATAATTTTAAAATTAAAAAAGAAAAACATTGAAAATATGTTGTCTGCAAAAACAGTGATTATGATGAACATATTTCATTTTTAATTCGAAGAGCATTCAGTTTTGAAGTTTTCACTCGTCCATGTTAGTAACAGGGTAATATTTTTCAAGCGTTTGTATGTATGTGTGTATGCGGGGACAAATAAACATTAAGAACAATCTACCATGACTACGTTTGCCAAAAAATGTACCAGTAATTATTTATCTCCTTATGGTTTAATTGGCGTTTTTTTACACTTGGCGTTTTTTACAAATATTTATTTATTTAATTACCTGACTATTTCAGAAGGATGGTAACTGTCGAGTATAGCTACGTATGTGGATCTATTTTCTATAGATACAGGCTGTACATACCAAACGGTTTGACAGATTCTAACACATCATTGTCAAAGGGACATGGGCTATTCAATTGTAAGTTTTTAATTCATAGATTATTAAGTAAGTAGGTACCGCTATCCACTCTTGTATCATAAACGTTTTCTATAACTAAGGTTGTGTGCAAAAGATCTCTATTTTAGTTATAAGACCGCCTTTTGAGCCTTATGTGCTTTTGTATTTATTATCTGTTCTTTGGTATTATATAAAGATAATTTGTATCGTATTGTAAGTTCCGATGTTCTTAAAATTCTTATTACGTTTGACTACAACATGGGAAATCATTTCGATATTAGTTCATATTTACATGCATTACGAGGCGACCACCTTATTTCTCGAGATCTTACCACCCTGAAAAAGCAACATCCCCTCAACTTCACATAATAAAGCCTGACCGTTACAAAGTTACAGAAATGACCGTGAGCGGCAGAGAACACTTACAAATAAGTTGACTGCTGGCTTGTTTGCTACTTAAAAAAAACTCTTTGTCTATGGTTATGTTAAAAAGAACATAAAAGTATTGTAAGACGTGTAATGTAAGTACGTAGCAATGTAAGCTATTTGTTCCACTTTAAACCAAATCATAAGGCTTTACTCTGACGTAATCTAATGTTCAAGTGAGCATTCGAAGTAGGTATCCATATATACATACCTACTATACTTATATACAGCCTCTTCGCCTTGAGCTCGCATTGTATACACTATTCGTCTATTTTTAACCTCGACGAGTGATTAATGTTCATAAATAAAATGCAGGAAGCAGATGCGGCGATTTATAGTACATCCGTGGTTTTTATTAAATAGCGAACATACGACACAATGTTCTGACAGTATAAAGTTTAAATTATAATCTTTAATTTGAAAAATATCTCAAATAGAATTGTTTAAAAACTTTAAGCAATAAATAATGCGGTCTTTAAGTAGCATGCAATGTTATGGCGAAAAATTTTCAAAAATAAGACAAGAAATCTATTGGTGCCCACTTTTATTGCCCTCTCTCTTCCCAAATCTTCTTCCCAAACCTGCCACCAAATATAAAAAATCAGATTAAAAAAGAACAGATATATAAACAAATTGTCTTTATAGCTCAAAAATTGTCTGTCATGTCACCTTTAAAAACTAAATAAAAATTATTTACCTTTTAAAAAGGTATAACAAAACACAGATACAAACATCCACTATGATAGCCAAGTTGTGTCTGTTTCATTAAGGGCGATCTCCCGTCCCGTCTCCTGTGAAAACCTCTCCGCCTTCCGTAGATGATCGAATGAACCGAACCGATGATCGAACCCGGGACCCATTGCGCGTTAGACCGGTATGGTAACCGCTGCGCCACGCGGGTCGTCAAAATGGATGCAATGAGGATCTTGTATCCCCGAATGAGGACTTTGTGTTTAGTAAGTATTTCTTATTATGGGCTTGGACTACGGAGGTGATTCTCCTTGCCGGAAGGTAGAGGTAGGCTAGAGCGATCTTATCATCAGGGCTCCGATAATAATTTTCGGAGCTTATATAAGTATACGCAAGATGTTGAGACAACTTCGATATCAGATTCAGAATGCAATGCCGCCATCTGTTGGTGATTTGAGAAGGTTAGGACCACACTTAATGATGCAGTTGTAGCGAGAGAGAGAGAGCGGACAGGAAAATACCGGAGGCATTTCGTAGGAGTACCCTGTATTAAACAGCACTGAAAGAGGCCAGTGGGAGTTTCCCTCGTCACCAAAAAAATTAATAAGAACACGTATCAAAATTATTGCATCCAACATCATCATCTAAGGCGCTACAGCCGCGGGTGGGCCTTGGCCTGGTCCAAAATATTTCTCCAGTCCAGTCTATTTTGGGCTTTCTCCCTCCATCTTGTCACGCCCACAGTTTTTAGATCTTGCATGACTCCATCTAGCCACCTGAGTTTTGGCCTTCCTCGGTTTCTCCGTCCGTCCGGCTTACCATGTAGCAGACGTTGGGGTACGCGGGTTTCATCCATCCTTTCCACATGTCCAGCCCACCGTAGGCGTCCAACTTTTATGACCTTAATAATATTGGGTTCGTCATACATTTGGTAAATCTCGTGGTTGTACCGAGTTCGCCAACCATCATATTCGAGCACTGCACCAAAAATTCGTCTAAGAATCTTGCGTTCGAATATTAAAAGGGATTCTTCGTCTTTTTTATTTAGCGTCCAACATTCGGATGCGTATGTCAGTATAGGTCTTAGCAACGTTTTATACAGGAGAAGTTTAATATTTCTTGAAAGTATTTTCGAACGAAAGTATCTTAGCAGACCGAAGTAGCATTTGTTGGCCGCCATAATTCTCCGGCTTATTTCCGAAGATACATCGTTGTGATCCGTTACCAAGGAGCCAAGATAGACGAATCTATTAACCCAATCAAAGGTATTATTGCTGATGGTTATATTGGGCGGTAGTGTATGCAGTTCTTTTGACGATTTTAAATATCTGGTTTTGCTCACATTGACTTGAAATCCGGCTTCCACAGATGTACGCACTCTCCAAAGCACTGTATGCACTCTCCATGTCATGAAAAGCTCTACCTATTAGATCGAGATCATCCGCATAACCTAATACTTGGATGGATTTGTAGAATATGTTGCCAGTAGTTTCGATCTTTGAGCCGCGGATACATTTATCGAGAGCAACGTTGAAAAATAGACAGGAAAGCGCATCACCTTGCCTGAGACCGTCTTTTGTGGTGAATGACTCTGAAAGGTCTGTTTGTACCCGTACAACGCTTTGGGATCGTTTCAGCGTCATCTCAGTCAGAGAAATTAGTTTAGGCGGGATACCAATTTCCGCCATCGCCTGGTACAGAAAACTGCGGTGTACGCTGTCATATGCCGCCTTAAAGTCAATGAACAGATGGTGTGTGGTCACATTAAATTCTAAGGTCTTGCATCCAACATGCAGCGAGAAAAAAAACAAACAGACCTTACTTTCAAATGGTAAGTTAGTTTTAAATATAATTTAGGAGAAAAATTGGTTTGAATACTTGTAATTTTGAGTGTATAGTTACAGGAAAACAAATAAGGAAAATTGCTGGTGTTCCTAAGTTTATTTAAATTTGGAGCCGCTACTGCTATACATATTTTTTAAACAAGTATGATAAGACTAATACATTTTGCATTGAAGCGATACTTATTAGACAAACTTAATATACTTATGTATATGATACGTTTTTACCTGATTGAAGGAGCAAACGAGCATGCCGTCTACCTGATGGTAAGTTGTCACTGCCCATAGACATCTTCGTAAGCAATTTCTTGTAGAACGTGGTTTCTATCTGAAGTTAATCACAGATGCGTTGCTACTCCCGAGGACTATCATGGTCGAATCATATAAAAGTGTGCCGGCAACCACACCCTTCCACCGAAACGCAAGAATTACTTCACGCAAGAAATAAGTGTGGCGGTGGTATCTCCATGGTCAAAAGTGGCCGATCCACCACCTGGTCCAAAATAAATATTAAATACTGATATAAATATTATACTTACTGTAAATATGGTATTAATATAGGTTTATGATATAATCATGATAACTTTATAGCATTAAAATTAATAATAGTTAAGTAGGTTATACTCCAGGGGTCTTGACCGCAAAATGACTTTCCCACGTCGTTACAGAAAATACGATCTAATTAATTTGCAATTACTTCGGCCATATTATATATGTCAACTCGACACTTGGGGAGTCGAACGGGTCAAGCGATACAAATTACAATTTATAGATAATACCAACTTAATTATGCCTTATCAAAATAATAACACGCGATTTACAGCTTTATTACATGAAGTATAGAGGGGCTTAATAGTTTTTGAGTGGCAAATTGATTGTTGCATCGCGTGAGTCACCGCCATTCGCGTTCGAACGACGCTCCGTCTCATAACCTATTATAACATTCATTATTTCCACTATACATATTGGAGCATTGTAACTTTTTACTTTAAACATTGCGCAATATAACATTATAAATATCTAAATATACGCGTTATTTTTTATCAAATAAATGCCGAGGTTGCTCTACGTCCAGTTCAGTAATACCAGTTACTCATAGCAATACTATTACTTAACTTCACAGTTCAATAATTATATTGGACGGTGTGTAAATAAATATTATTTGTGCGAAATAATATTATTTACTCTACGTATAGAGCAGTGATAGCCTAAAGGTTGAAACTTGCCCTCTCAAACGGGAGGTCCGAGGTTCAAACCCAGGCACGCACCACTGGTTTATGTGCGTATTAGAAATTAATTATCACTGCTTTTCAGTGAAGGAAAACATCGTGAGGAAACCTACACACCCGAAAGTTCTTTAAAAAAATAGTTCTTGAAGGTGTGTGAAGTTCCAATTCGCACTTGGCCAGCGCGGTGGACAATGGTCTAAACCTCTCTCATTCTGAGAGAAGGCCCGTGCAATAATAGGTTGTACCCGACACTACGTATACCTATATTCTAACTAATGTGTCTCTTATTAATATTAGAAATGCGATTTTTTTGAGGATGGATGAGGAGGATTTGGCACACACACATACTTTATGACCTAAATAACACATATAATACTCATTGCCGTGGTGGATGTAACGGGAATGGGCGAAGCCGCGGGGATGATCTAGTTAATAAACATAGCAAGACCTTCCGATCCGGTTTTACGAATACTGTTTGTACTAAATTGTGTAAAATTTGGCACAGTTAATGTGAAGAAGAAGTACAGTCCATTCTTTACATAATGGACGATGTAACTCAATTACTAACTTCACCTAACCTCAACGTATCTAATGACATAAGCAAATAAATAGCATGAGAAGTTACAAACAATTTTGTTAACAATATCCAAAAGTATGTGCGCTGTTAGGATGACTTCATGTAAGTTGATTTGCCTTTAAAATTGTAGACGAAGTTTAGAGACAAGCACGTTTCAAAACAAGCTTTTCGTTCGGTTGCACGCTTACAAAATAGATAAATATTAAAACGCAAAATAGATAAATATAAACATTATGACGCTTAGATAAATATTAAATACTTTAAAGTTCTAATCACCTGTACCAGTTTGATCACATGATTCTACGCAAACTAGTCAACCGTCGCGACGGTCGAAATTTGACCGTAATATAAAATAAAAAACTGAACTTCATATTGTCCAAAGTAGCACGAATGTTTCTCAAATTCAAATAAATTGAAATAATTTTCAAGTTATTTATAACACACCAGTTAAAGGTAAAAAGAGGTTTAATTAGCTTAGCTGCATTTAAAAGTAATTTGCGGGTATTTGACAAAGACATCAGACATTTTTTATTTCGTTTATTATGTCCGTGTTTGCGTCAAATGCGAGGTAGTGTGTGTAATGTGTTTTGTTTAGTTGATTTTATGTATGTTTTAAGTATCATTTGAAAAAAATATTAGCATTCCGTAATCCTTCTGTACATCAACTATAACCGTGCGTAATTTCACACTCCTCCGTCTGCGGCAATATCTTAAAAACGAATCACAAGTTTTTGCTTTACGTATTATTATATATCGTTAAAAATAATCGTTATTTGAGATATTTGTAGGCAGGTAACCATAGACGAAAATTTAAAAACCATTTTCTTTCGTTGCTGCCATGATAATAAATGGAAATAAGTACCTAGTAAAATAAATGTAAGCGGTTTGCTTAAACAACACAAGTTTTCAAAATTAGAGACAAACAGACACTTTTTTGTATAGACATAGACATCCTAGGACCACACACATTGCGGCGGTGTCTATAAATTCTACAATAACATTTGAATAAGACGTGACTTGTTAATGAATGTTTCAGATCGAATCGTTTTCCAGGAGTTCCAATGATATTGACTTTAAGTGGATACTTAATATCAATCTGATATCCTCACAAGGTAAGCAGAAGTGGGTAGGCTGATTACAAATTAAGTACAAAAAAATTCATTATTATTCTGTCGTAGTTATTATAAAATTTACGTTTTATCCTTATTTTGTCAGATTATTACAGGTGGTAAAAACCCGTCGTGGTTTGCCTCCGGACTCAACACCGTCACACCATTTCTGCATAATTGTAGTATAGCGTTACAATGTTCTAATTTTCAGAATTGCTACTGAGTTCTAAGCAGAACCAACCCACTTTTGATTCAACTCAAATTGAACTGTAATTCTGTCTAAATAGTTTTTTTTTATATGTAAGGATGGTCAATAAAAAACTATTTTTATATGAACTAACTGAATTCATTACTGACTGAATTCAAAAAATAACTATGTTTTAATAAACCGTAGATTCTACTGGGTTGAAGAGGATCGAAAGAACTGAAAAGATTCAGTAAAATTACACATTTTTTTTTTTATGGGCCATAAGGCATATTTTTTTCTGCTTTTAAAAGTGTTAATTTTAAATTATAGGAACTTTTGATAAATTTGATGGATGTTGTAAACGTAAAGGTACTAAGTGAAACCTCAAGATGTGAACTATAGATATGTATAATCAAATAAAATGCTGTAGTTTTGGCTATATGCCATTTCAAAAATATAGAAACAGACAAGCAAAAAATCAAACATTTATAGAATTTCTATTATTTCTTAATAAGAGTTATCGTGTTTTTTCTTTTGCAAATACACGCAATATACAGTCACTCGGACCTTTCAATTTTATTATATGCAAGGACATTTACGCTTTAATGAATTATATTTGTATGAAGTGTTCCAATTTATTTGTTTCCTACTTCCATTACCTATATTCTAATATGAACACTAATAAAGAAACAGATTTTATTTAGGTAGGTATGTATATCTATACTAGTTGACCCGGCGAACTTCGTTCTGCCTTAAAGTCAAAAATCTAAAATTATCAGTGTTTCTCTACTATAATAGACATGTATTATATATACAAACCTTCCTCTGATTCAAGAGGAAGGTTTGTATATATAATTAAATTGAGGAAGGTTTTTATGTATAATACGTGTATAATATACACGTAATTATCCATAAAAACCTTCCTCTTGAATCACTCTATCTATTAAAAACTTCATGCAAATCCGTTGCGTAGTTTTAAAAATCTAAGCATACATAGTCCCTAAGTAGTGATAGTTCCGGTGTACTACCCAACACAGTGGCGGATTTATAGATTTGCCGCCCATAGGCTATTCAATTTTTGCCGCCTCTAAATTTTGATATCTTAGTCCACAATCATATCAATTTTCTATCAATGAAATTTCAACTTTATAATTTGTGCTCCATCATCCTCGTTACATCAACTTTTCCCATATAGTTATTATTATTGAGAACTATGGTACCGTGTTAGATCCTTGGTTATTTTTATAGCAAAAAATTATGAAAAAACATTATTTTAAGGAAAAAATATCGAAATTACCGAATCGTCATGTCGTTTGTTCTGGCGTTACAATACAAATACAACTACGCAATTGCATGCCTTAAGTGCGAAGCGCGTAGTAGGTATGCTCTATTCTTGCCTAAAAATCTAAATCCGATATTTTCTCACATTGAACCGTACCTAACAAATATGATGTACATGAATATTATTTAAAAAGCAACTTATCAGAAAGAAAAATAATCGCTGAGCTTATAAAAAATATTTTTTCGGTTATGATTAATTATTTTTTATTTAAAAGGAAGTAATTTTAATGCCATATCGTATGGATTTTGGATGATCGTGTTCACAGTAAACACGATAACTTTCGAAAAAATCATTTTTTTTAATATACTTATTTAATTGGAGAGAAGCCGTTGAATAAAAAATTGCAGCTGAGTATTGTTTTATCTTATTATAATTAATTCATTCCCATTGACATTTTCTGAAAAAGTTGGCTTTGCAAAAAAGTTATCAAATCTACTGATGTAAACATTTAATTTAGATAATTCGTGTACGACATGAGCGCTTAAGGCCTGCTCATTTGGATTTTCAAAACTTTTTCTTAGTACAAATAAAATAATTAACTGATAAAATGTATCAACTTTCTAATGAGCAAATTGTCTCACTTCATATTTTGTGGAAGGAATTTTTTTATTGTCAAGTCACAGTCGTTCAACTATCAGTTATTCGATTAATATGATCTCTATAAGATATTGAACTAGTTTTTTATTTAATAAAAATTAGTCAATTTTAGTCAGTATTTTTTACGTATAAAGAAATTACTTTCTGAAATTGAATTTGACAAGTTGCAAACTTGCTGCAGCAATCATGGTTAGACCATCGATATTATATCAAGATTGAATTGGGTAAGCAGATCTCATAATTATTAGGTACACGGAGAAAAAATTATAGCAGTTATCAGTGAATATATGTAAAAATTACTAAATTTCGATTATAATATCGAATCGCTATTGCGATATTCTAAAAGTTCATAATCAGTAATGTATAATTAGTAAAGCGTTTAGGAATTGTTCATGCAGAGAAAATTGCCGCCCTAGGCTCCAGCCTACTCAGCCTGCTGGTAAATCCACCACTGACCCAACAGCTGTTTCAAATTTAAATCCTATTCTTTACTTCAGTACAATGTTTTAACTTATTTACGAATTAGATTCGTATTTCAATGGTATAATTCTCTGCGCTTGGAAAAACAAAGATACAAAACATTGTAAAAACATTAAAAGAAGTTCCGAACCACGTTATAACTAATCAGGCATCATTCAAAATAATTATCTTATCGTGTAGTTTCTTGTCCAATACAACAAATGTAACCTAATTGTACAGCGAATAACCAGCTTTAAAATCAACTCATTACAGGCCAAAGTGAGTGAAATGGGGTTACGAGTAGGGTTGGTACTCGTACCTTATTATAAAGTATTGTACTTTATTTGGGGCAATTGTACTATATACTTTATGACAAAAATGAAGTACACGAAAACACTTTATTTTGCGTGATTTGGGATTAAAAAGGAGTGATTTTAAGCAATTTTGCGTGAAACAAAAATTCTAGATACCTTATTTAGAAAGTAGGAGAATATTTGGTAGGATTTTTTTTTGTGGTTGCCAAATTGAAGAAACACCGGCGTCAAAAATGTTCAATATTTTTTATCGCCGACAACCACTACGCGCCATTCTAAAAATAATAATTGTAATAAAAATAAAAATAATTGTAATTGTAATATAAAATAAATTGTACATTATGTTGAAGCTACGTACTTTTTCTTTATACCTTTTATAGCCAAAGTACCTTCGCTAAAAAAGGAACAACCCTAGTTACGAGTCTGCGTTCGGAAGTGACCCCATTCTGCGTTGCACAATCTCTCGAAAATTACAATGTTCTACTACAGTAGCCTTGGTGGCTTGGTTTTGCGAATTTTGGCGCCATGGTTCCAGGAATCGAACTGAAACAGATGATAGATAAAATATTTAGGCGTTGGTGATACACTAGAACACTAATTCGGTCGCTGGTTGCTCCAATTTGTCTATGATAAAATCAAGGTGATTGTTTTGGACGTTGGTAAAAGTGTTAAGAACAAATATCACCTAATGAAAGAATAAGGTTTTTACCTTTTACATGTTTTTACATGCTAGGTAGGTAAATAAATCTTATATAAATAAAGGTACTGAAGTGTTCCAATTTAACGGATAAGTACCTACCTACTAGAATAACCCATATTTAAGTTAGTAATGATATTGGAAACGACATGAGGAGAAAACCTTATGTTATTTAAAGTTTGTCACAATTCTCAGTAACCCATCCCATGGTCATAACAAAAGGGACCTAAGGCGTTTCTTACAGCGCGCTGTTTTTAAGACAAAACGTCACTTTTTCGGCGAGGTAATAGGCTACGATAATAATATGTTTTGAAGGTGGTAGATCCAGTGTAGTTCGACCGGGGAAGGGGAAGTACTAGCGTGAAAGCGTGATGCATTTCTTGCATTTCGATGGAAGGGTGTGGTTGTCGGCACACGTTATATGAGGCGACCATCATAGTCCTCGGGAGTAGCAACGCATCTGTGTTTGACTCCAGGGACCCATGTTCTGTATGATGTTGATTACAGATGTCCATGGCCAGAAGTGACCAATATCAATATCATAAAAAAAAATACGTGACGAATAAATAACCTTTCCTTTGGGAAGTCGGTTAAAAAATAAATGACTCCTAGTTTCAAGTAAGTATTTAGCCAAATTTTTATTTCATTCTCATACTTAATATATGAAAAGGATATGACATATACACGCATATTCAAACCATTAACACACTTTAAAAGCTCATAAAACTTCACAATACAGCTAGTAACGTGTAGCCGACATTGTCCTTTCGGTAGTGGGTCAAGGCGAAGGCGCGCCGGCCCAGCGAATTAAAACCTTTGTCATTAACAGACACGGTATTTGTAATTATTTTGCACACTTATTTATGCTGTACAGAAACGCTGTTATAATGCTATGTTTATGCTACGATTAAGTGTGAAAGATATATTTCAGAGGTAGTAAAACACATTGGGAGTTAGCAATTTGAGTTGAGTGATTTTAAACCTGCTGTTTTCATTTTAGATTTATATGTGTAAGATTGCAATATAGAATAATAAGTACGTTAGCTACGAGGGTGTTTCTAGGGGAAAACTGTGTCCAGCTGTGAAAAGAAGGCCAAACCGTGTAGTCAAAGATCATGAAATTCGTGTCACTACATAGTATACAACAAAGTCGCTTTTCGCTGTCTGTCCCTATGTATGCTTAGATCTTTAAAGCTGCGCAACGGATTTTAATGCAGTTTTTTAATAGATAGAAAAATTCAAGAGCAAGGTTTGTTTTGTATGTATAATACATCTCTATTATAGTAGAGGAACAATTATGATATTACATTTTAGACCTTTGAGCGGAACGAAGTTCGCCGGGTCAACTAATTACTTATAAAACAAACGCGGACATAGGCAGGTTTAGAACCATATGCGTTCTACATGCCATGCATGCCAGCTATTTTATGAGAGCAGTACCTACCTACATGACAGCCAATCCAAACCACATATTTTACTATCATAATTCATATTTGAGTATTATGAATGAATGTTGATATTTTAACTTTTTGGAGGCGGGGGGAGGGGAATAGAGTGAACCCCCAAAACACCCCTTGCTACACCCCTGATAACAACAGTGTTAAGCGCTGTTTTGGTCTAGTTTGAAATAAGTAAAGGCACTTATAAGATTACATGATTACATCTTAATCCAGTGTTGAGGAGTAGCGACGCCTAGCTCTGGTAAGTGTTATCTTATCTACGGTTGATTACTGATATCAACGGTCGTCATGGCTATTGCCATCAAGTAAACTGCGTACCTACCTACCTCAAGTAGGTACTTCATACTTTAAAAACCATTTTTTTTTTATTTGACTGAAGTAGCAAACGAGCATGCAGTCCACCTGATGGTAAGTGGTCACTGCCGCCCATGGACATCTATAATCAACTTCATACAGAACATGGGTTCCATCTGAAGTCAATCACAGATGCGTTGCTACTCCCGAGGACTATGATGGTCGCCTCATGTGAAAGTGTGCCGGCAACCACACCCTTCTATCGAAACGCAAGAAATGCTTCACGCTAGAAATAGGTGTGGCGGTGGTACTTCCCCGGTCGACCTACACTGGTTCTACCACCTTGAGTAATTTCCGTAAAAACCCAATTTCAACACCAATTTCTATAAAAACGGCTAAAGAAATCATATTTTCTGTATGTGAGCCCCCTAAATATTTATTATTTGTGTTTTTAGTACTTGTTGCTATAGCGGCAACAGAAATACTTTGTCTGTGAAAATTTCAAATGTTCTAGCTATTGCGGTTCTGAAATACACAATGATGACAGACAGACTGCGGAGTAGGGTTCCGATTCTACCTTAGGGTATGAAACTTTAAAAAACAGTATTAAAAATGGTCCTTCACAAGCATGATAAAAATAGTGGTTGTATGGTGGTGTGGTTCACCCGGAGAGGTAGTTCTGACTCACCTATTTCTAGCGTGCATTACTTATTTCGTTTCGAAGGGTGTGGATGCCGGTTTATCACTGCTTTTCGGTGATGGAAAACATCGTGAGCTAAACTACTCACACAAGAGTTCTTTAAAACAAAAGTGGGAGGTGTGTGAAGTCCACCAATTCGCACTTGGCCATCTCGGTAGACTATGGCCTAAAGTTCTGTCATTCTGAGAGAAGACCCGTGCCCAGCAGTGGGACAATAATGGGTTGACGAAAGAGACGAAAAGATAACGGTTGGCTTATTTCATGCGTGCCTAGCATCTTTATTCTGCGCTACCTGAGGTTGCCAATTTACAATGCATCTGCGATAAGATTGATAAAAATCGTTTAGAAAAGCTAAACGATTTTTATTTCTTCAAAACAAACGAGCATGCAACAATATTACCTGAAATGATGAAAATGCCTACAAGTCAATCGTTCGATCGTCGTTCTATATAAAATTCTATCATTCACATCGGTCATCAGTTAATACTTTAGCCATCGACGTATCACACAACAGCCAACTTATAAATAATTATCAATAATTTCCGATCGAGGACATCGATCGACATTCGGTCGAACTAGGGTGGCCACCCTATAAAGTGACTGAACTGACAAAGCTGTTTCTTAATATCATTGTATAATAAATATATATTCAGTTTGACATTATATATTATAAATTTATATTCCAAATTAGTTATAACATTTGTATTTGTATTAATATTTAAAATGTTAGCGTCTTATGATTTTGTATAATTTATTGTATGCCCACCTGTGGCGGGAATATAGAGGATTTCAAATCTTTGTCACAGCTTTTATTGTACCCATGTTCCATAAATAATAAATGATTTGATTTGATTTGAAAGTAATTTTCCGCAAATCACCCACTAAGTAGATAAATGATTGCGCAAGGTAAAAAGGAAGTCCTTTTTATCTTTCGCAATCAAATAGCCGGAAAGTGTTCAAATTGAGCGATAAGTAAGGAGCATTCGAGGAAATTATATTACTAAGATAATTTCAATTTCTTAGTATGTAAGAGGAAAATAAATATATATTAAGTGTTGTTGCGAGTGAATGTGATTTTGCTTGTGACAATTTCACGCCTTAATTGTTACAACTATTATTATGAAATGTTTTCACAAACATTTTAAAGGTCTTAAAAAGGGCGTTTCACCTTTACCCCAAAACATGTAGATAATGCTCCCGAGAACTAGAAATTATCTTTTATACATGTAACCTACGTACTTTTATATTTATGGCTTTCCTACATCAATTATTTGCAACAAGATGATTTTTCTTCATACCAAAAGCGTAGTAAAATTTTATCGTATCATAATTACATATCGAGTACTTCATCTTACAAAAACACGTTTCATTAGCAAAATAAACAAATAAGTAGAAAATATGGAACGCTGCAAATATGA